>VZTO01011049.1:0-27766 GCA_013400615.1 Syrrhaptes paradoxus
TGACATGATCCAGAGAGATGAACAAACACCTGCTACCCACCTCGCAGCATATTGTTAGACTTAATTAGTCAATGATGAAAAGCACTTTAAAATCCACTGAAAAAAGGGCAAGTATTATTATTTTTTATTATAATTATCATAATTATCTCTATTATTGTTATGTGAGAAGGCACAAGATTGAAAAATGAGTACTGATGCTAGAAGATACAAGGTATTAAATTATTTTTGAAATTTGTCTACACCATCAATTTGGTTAACATCTCATTTTAGTCTTTGGTTCCACTTCTCTGGTATTCCACATTGAACGCCGGCTAGTCTGCTCCTAGGCTCTTGTTTGTAGAGAGCCTTTAACTTCTTCTCAAAAGAAACCTTACCAAGACTGAGGTTACTTCATGTTTTGCCCCATGCAGATAATGTGTATAGGACCATTACAGGAAATGAATCCTACAATTTGGGACAATCTTTCAAAAGCACCATTGCAATTCATTGAAATCACTGACATCCATACCACTCCCTGGGCAACATATCTTGCAGTCTTTGTACTGTGCTACAAAACCACGATCCTACTGCAAACAGCAGTCATTATTTCAAGTCACCTGGTTCACTGAAAAGGGAGCAAAAAAATTCTTACCATCACAGAGAGTATCCCTGAAGCCAGAATAGACTTGGACACTGGAGCTTGTTTGTTTGGGGAAAGCAGAAGACCCAGGAGCCTTACCTTTGGCAGGATCAAACCTCTGCTTCACAGAAAGTGGTCAGACTGGCTGATGCTGCAGGGTAGGAACATGTTGCCAGCCATGTCAACTCAGACATCTAACCTCCTCAAAGACTAGCTTGTTAATGATGATTGCCAGATAGAGGTCTAGTGCAGCTTGGCATACATGACCAGAGCAGGACCTTTGGGACCATCACAAGAAAGCAGTTGTGGCAGATACTCAGCTTTCCTTATGTCTGACTGAGGACAGAAAGCAAGGAGGAAAAGAGGCAGAGGATACCGATCGTGTCCGGGGGCAGACAAAGCATGACAGGGACCAGCCTAAAACAAGCAGGGCACAGGCAACACAAGGTAACAACAGCTTCTATACCTGGCAGCTTCCCATCACCAGCTCATCAGATTCTACAACCAGAGAACAGGTCTGCATGGCAAAAAGCTTCATCACAGCTCAGGTTTTTGCTGGCCAAGAGCAAAAAGTGAGAGTGTGTGGAGAATGACGGGAGACAAACACACCTGGTCGTGATCATCAAGTCTCAAAGTTTATTCTGATTGATGCTTCCTTTTATAAAGCAGCTAATTAGGTTCATACATATTGCAGAAGCTAGGCTCAGGATTGGAGCATTATGACCACTATTGTTTCTGCGCACCTGGTAATCACTAGGTATGTGGCTACCATTGTTTCTGCGTCTAAAGCTAGTACAATATTTAATCTCAAGGTCACACTGACCTTAAGACTCTTGCTTCTTCTACTACTCTGCAAANATGTTCCTGCAAAGCACTATGGTAGTTCTGTTCATGCAAGCTCAATCACATCCCTTCCTTTCTCATTCAGCCATTCGCCCACAATATTCTCCACAAGAGTGATACACCACAGCCATACACATTTCTGAACATTAAGACCAGACAAACATCTGCAAATGGTGCACAAACATAAGATGCTGGTCATCCCCTCTGCATGGGTTAGATAACAAGTACGACTTCAACAGTGGCACTCTGCTCCTCAGGTGTGAAATACAAACATTCTTTCACTGAATTTTGAAACACAGGACTGCAGCTGTCAGAGAGAGTACTTACTGGTTTTACAGAGAACCGTTCTGGTAAAAAAGCAGTAACAACCCTGTCAGCTGCCTCACATGTTCTTCATTCTCTCCCTACTTTTTCCCCTGATGACATATCCACTATGAGCTTAACAAGGTACCACTTTCCAGAACCTCTTCCCTGTCCCACCAGACTGGGAAACATCTAATTGAGGTGCACCTACACCGTTGTGGCTATCTCATGCTGTGCTTTTTCCCCTCAGAGTTGGGGAATGGTTGATACACAGTTACAGAAGAATCTCTTATTTGCCTGGATGGTAAAAACTAGGATTTTAAAGGACCCAGGGATCAAACAGGAAGCCAGGGCAGCGGTTGTTCTATCCATGATTCTTCTATGGTAATCTCTTGACATCTTGCTTGATGTAAGAGTTGGCCTTTTAGCTGGGGTATTTGATCTGTTTATAGGGGATGCCACATGGCAATGTGAATCCCATTGGTGACCACAGCTCTTGAAAACCCTGAAAGGCATCTGGAGAAATTGCTGATGAAGATTTCTCATGGCCCAACAATCTGGTGAAGACTTTCAGACCTCAATGATGATCAGGCTTGTAGAGGAATATTTCACAGTAGCCAGTAAAAGCTGTGGGTGACAAGTGTCAGAGGTTTGGCAGTGACCATTTTTCAGTTGGTCTTTGGGCCCAGAGAAGGTTACTCTCCATCTGGCTTGTGATGTTGATTCTGGCAGAGCACCTTAAATGTGATTCTCTGCATTGAAAAGGCACACACACAACCTGTTTCCCCCTAGAACTTATCATCATCAAAATGTCTACGTTCCAGGGTCTTGAAAGCAGGATCTCCTCCAATTTTTTTAAGGTCTCTAGAGTGATGTGGTCAAGATGATACCCTGTCCACTTGAGCAACAGCAGAAAAAAACAAGTAGAGAGGCAGCAGAGAGTAATACGCAAACACTGCACTCATACAAAACAGGTTTGGGAACAGTACAGATTTCTGTTATAGATCCTAAAAATAGAGTGGAAGGAAGAGGAGAATGTCCATCACGGTGTGCATGTCATCCTACACAGAAATGCCCCTAGTTAGCTGCAAAGGGCTGAGGAGTAGGTGCCGAGCCAGGTAGGATTAAGCAGTGGAGGTGAGGCCAACCTGTTATGGGATTTGTTTGTCTTGAGCAGTGTGATTGCAAACTGTTTAATATCTATCACTACAGTAACGCAAATCCTTATGGCCTGAATCCTCTTAGATATCAATTTTTCTCCTCCTTTAATGTCTTTCTTGTCTAAAATTTTAATAGTATTTGATAATGCCATCTAATCACCAAACTTTTTCAATTGGTTAACAGATCATATTTTCATGACTTATGCATATCATTTCCTAGAAATCATAAATGATGGTATTTCAAGAAAGATTCCATTAGTTTCTAAAAATGCCACAAAAATACCTCTTCTCCTCTGTACAAGTCTGCATTTGTTACTGGGGTAGTTAATGAACAGCAATGTATATATATATATGCACTATATACATATATAGTGGGAGGATCTACCATAGATGTATCACAGGAAATGTTATGTACCCACTGTACCTAAATGGAGCAATTGTTAAAGCCTGTCATTTTCTCCCTCAACTGAATAAGAACAGCAAATGCATCTAGGAAGTTCTCCAAACTACTATTTTTAAATGTGTTTTACTAGTTTTGATTATATAAGAAGTATTCCCAAATCTCAAATCCTATGAACCATTACAGTTTAACTGTTATTTAAAGTTAAGGTAAAACAAATTTTTAAAGATTTTTTATATATTCTTTTAAACAACTATCTAGTCAGGCTTGCTAGCCTGACTAGCAGACTTACTAGCAGGCTAGTTCTTACTAGTTAAAACTAATCCTTACTAGCAGTCTTCACACACAATCCCATTCCCCCTAGGCACTATGACCATCAAAATGTCAGTGTTCCAGGGCCTTACAGTAGGATTTCCTCCTATTTGATAAGGTCTTGATTTTTTGGTCCCATCTAAAGACTGATGTAAAATTATGAGAATTTACTTGAAAGTCAAACAATGGCATAATATTTAGGAGTGAAATACACAGATTCCAAATTCACTGTTGCAATAAGCTGGGAAAGTTCATAAAAGTACATTACCATATATACAAAGTCATTCATGGTCTTAACTTTGCTAATGATGACAAAAGGCATACTGGGGATGTGTCTCAAAAACAAGCATTCAGCTGGACAGTTCAGAAGATGAAAAGCAGTAAGAATGCCCTTTACTGCTCAGAGCCAGTCTAACCACTGTTTCATAACTGAAAATAGAAAATGTCATTTAGCATCTGTAGAGGTGAAATAAGGAGATACACCTTATTTAATAAAATATCCAGGGACTGTGAAGTATGTTGTCCTAATGTGATGACAGTAAGTGAATCTTTTCCAAATTGAGACATCTAGACAGAGCTACTAAGAAAAGACATCTGTTGCTGAACCTGGTCAGATTAAAGGTTCATTGAGGCTAGGATACTCTCTCTGGAAATGACTAATAATGATGATTTGATTAATAAAGCTGATTTGAATAGAGAATAAAAACAGGATGGAGTGGTATTTGCTATATTGGCAGCCTCTCACCCCATCTACCTGAGGCACAGGAATTTTTCTGAGCTAAAAGAGCATCTTCACCACATATTTGAATTTTTAAAATGTGTTTTATTCCATTACTTAATGTTATAATTTTTTAAGTGAATCTTGACATACATAACATTCTGGGACAAAGAGTTCTGCAATTCCATCTTACCTTATGCAAAAATGTATTTCTATTTAGTTTTAATAAAATGAGACAAATTGGAAGGAATTGTCTTTTCTTAAGACTTGGAGTTGGGTAAGAACGTCTATGCCCAGAGTGAAGTATATAATGGAACGGTTCAAAATTACACACCAGAACTTGTCCAGACCATTCCATTACAAATATATTCCAACATACTACTAGTCTCTCTTTGAGTTGTGATTCTGGTATCACCTTTCCAGCAAAATTAACCCTGTCTGCACTTATTCGTTACTGTGATCACTGATTTAAATGTCAGGTTGGTTCTGTTTCAGATTCTTNCAGGCTGAAGTTTGATCACACATTAAAAAATTATTAATGGGTGGACAATTAGGAGGTTTTGAGAAAAGAGTTCTCAAAAACTCAACATCTGCAGCTGTCCTCATTATTTGAAGTATTTTCTGATAAGACAAAATCAGTATAGATGCCATTTTGTGTAGAATATTGGCATACTTTAAAAAAATTTATAAGACTGTCATAAATTGGTTGAAGCAATATTTTATATCCTCACAGACAAGTACTGTAAAATGAAACTGCAAGGCTCTTCTTGAAACTAGGTTTTGATGGGACAGCATTTCACAGGTGTTGGTGAAAGAAAGTGGGGAAAAGTCACTGTGTGTCCTGACACTGAAGTCTTCATCATAGAGCCCCTCATATCAGATACTTGCTAGCGAGGGCAAGCAGCAAACCCCATCCTAAAGTCTTTTGTCATTAAGTTCTGCAGTTGCTTTTCCTTCCAGATAGAAATTTGTGAAAACCAACAACCTCCTACTGTTCCTGCTGTAGATGCTTTGTCAGTCCTCCTTTCACCCAAAAGAAAAGAGAAGATTGAAACAGCATCTCTAAGGAACTACACCTCCCCTCATCTGGAGAGGACCATAAAGAGAAGCAAGTCACTTTCATCTTTACTTTAACCATTGATATAAATGTTTGACGCTTATCTTTGAGCTTGATAATACACATGCAGTATTTAACAGATTAATCCATACGCTTCCTTATTTACAATTTAACCAATCCTAGAGTATCGCTACTTTATTAGTGTTTGATTTTTACCCACCTACCTATTATGCCCTCACAGATGAAAGCAAGACTACTTATAATAAAATTCTTGAGGAAAAAGTAGGAAAACTTTTATACTAGCACTGGCTAGTAAGCAGACCTGTTTACTTAAATGTATTCCATTAAGTCCATATTTTACTTTTGCATGACTGTGTAATCTAATTTATTTTCTGATTCTGACTTTTCTGAAAATATTTATTTTGACTTTTTTGGTACTGATCTCGTGATCTGGAACTCTAAAAAATAACCTATAGTAAGTATGGATAAAGAAAAAAATAAGTTATGCACTCATTCCTCTGGAATCTTGAGAGAAGAGGGATCTTTTTTGTATGAAATTAAACTGCCAATGCTTCAAATGAATTATTCCAGCTGTCTGAGCTAGTCTAGAAAAGGCAGTCTGTAATCCAGCAAGACAATAAAAGCAATCCACACTCTAAACACTGAACCAAAAAGTTCACGAAAAATTAAAAAAGTCAGTTACTCATCAGAGTTGATGCTCATGATGAAGTAATAGCTGTTCCTGCTGTTATAAGGGTCACAGATACTAATGTTGTCATGTCTATGCACAACTTTCAGATCCATGGTGTTTTAATCTCCTTATATTTTATTAAACTAAGATTTTTCAAAGCTTGCCACTTTTATTTTTATGTGACCTAGTTATGTTTGAAAGTTTAAAAATTTCCATTCAAGAAGAATTTAGAAATCTCCATTATAAGAATCATTAGAACTCTTGGATTTTTCCCTATATTTACTTGCTGCAGTGGTCTACAACTATCAACTAAGGCTATGCCTACATGTGTAACTTGCTACCTTTAGAGCATCCTGAAAATTGTGACCATAACATAACAGCTGATGTCCTTGGAGGTTGCTTTTTGTTTGGGGTTCTTTGGTGGGTTAGTTCAGGCTACTTGGAAAGAAATTTTCTAGAGCTTCCAACTGTTTTTGACATGTTCGACATGTGCTGTTGTATGGCAATTCCAGAAAGTAAAGGCTATCTCCACTTGAAACAAGAAATGAGTCTATGTGCCTACTTGACTCAATCAGCATTCTCATCCACTTGGCAGTCAAAGTACACTACAAAGTTTTTCTTATCAGCCTTTTCTGCTTGAATGTTATTATCATTTATAGTGTATTTCCTCTTTATTCATTACTGGTATCCTTAGACATATAGTAACCGTGTTTTGTTCTTTTTTAGTTTTCCCCAGGTCCTGATATTATCATAAACGTGCTCATGCTTTGAACTTGTGATAAAATCATGCTTTGGTGCTTGCTCTTTCAATGTACTAATTAATCATTTTGCAGTACTTCTCTGACTCTTTTTTAAGGATAATTCTTCTTTCAGGAAAATTTTACTGATGTGCCACAAAGACACAAAAGACAGGAGAAAAGTCTGAAATTAACAAAGTTCTAGAAATCGTCTCTCAAAAATCAAGTTTTGATCACTTTCAAGAATAGGCCATAGAGGTGCTGGTTTAGAAGAGAAACTTTCTCACCACCAGTTTTTGACAGTTTGAAAATGAGCACCAGTGTGTGCATAGACATAGGGTTTTTTATTATTACTATTATTATTTTTCTTTAATGCATTCCAAAATATATTTCTTTTTTTTATGATTCAGTTTCTTGAAGAACAGTCTAGGTTTATACTCCAGGGGAGGTTGTTACTGGCTTTGTGGGTTTGTTTGTTGGGTTGGGTTTTTTAAAATTCAAAGCTATCCATTTCCATTTGGTGGCTAATCCATTTCTCTCTCCAGAAATAGAATCTAATATCCTTGCTCTGTTGTGGACCTCATTGTTAGAAAAAGAAAAGACAACTAAATCCTGTAACGAAATCAACTTCCCTCTTTCTTAAACTAATTTTTCAGTTAAATAGCTTCAAATGTAATGTAAACAAATCCATGACAAATCTATCATCTGCTCTAATGCATTATTAGGGTCAATGTATTCTAAGTGTAAGCTATGTGGGAAAAGTTGGGTAGTAGGATTTTTTTCTGCAGAAGCTACAGGTACAGAGGTTAAAATAAACAAATTTCTAAGAGAGGAATTTCTTCCTAAAGCCTTGTATCCATTGACAAATGTCAAAACAGAATAATGTCTGATTTTGTTTCTTGAATAGAACATTAAGTCCTTCTGAACAAGAAGAATCTAAACCTCTAGCCTGTGCCCCATGAAACTGCATCATAACAAGAGAACCATATTTTGTGACTCTGTTTCAGTTAAAAATAAAAAATGTTGAAAAGATTCCAAACCATAATCCAAGAAAATCTTATTTGAAAGAGCAGAATAAAGTTGGAATAAGTAAAAATAGATAAACTAAACAATAAAGCATGTAAAGTATAAAATGAATGTAACAGGTATCCCCCTCTCTAAAATTACAATTAGACCCCAAGATCCTTCAAGCCTTATTGAATTTGTGTATCATTCATTGTCCATCTGTTGTATTTCCAATTTCTTCCTTGCCATCTGGTTTTTTAATGCTGAATCCACCGCACAAATTTTTCTACACATAAGACCTCTAAATTGCAACTTATTGATTAAAATGTATTATAAAATAAATACGCTTAGGCTTTTTTGAAGACCTAGTTTACTGCTTAACACTAATTATACATCCCAAATCACCCACTGTAGCTAATAAGGTCAATAATAACTCTAGAGTTGACTCCTGCAAAGAAAGGAAGAAAAGGAGGAGCTAGAGCAAAACACATAATCAGAGAAATCAAAGGAGGTTTCTCAGAAAGGTTATGAAAAGATAAATCCCAAAGCAATTCAGCAGAATGGAGATATTGACAAGCATACACAACTGAGAGGAAACATGAGGGTCCCAGCATGTGTCATGCCATGTGATTGGGGAAGCAGTAGCATCTGGTGCATCTTAAACAGTACTTTACTCTGCAACTGGTCCTAATAATTTTAACAGGATAGATTTCTATTCATTCTCATAATCTGGCCTTTGTAATGTATCCAGCAATTTTGTCTCTTCATATACCCCAGGACTCTTAGACTCTTCTAGAGATTCATCTCAGCTGTTCTGATTTTTGTCTCTCTAACTGTTGTATGCTTTTCCCAACAGGCACTCCAACTTGTTCAATTCAACAGCTGCTACAAACGTTTCTATTTTCGACACAGTATCTCAATGGTTTCAAGAGGTTTACCTGAAGAGTAGGTGGATCAGAATCTATATTTCTGTAAAACATGATATACATCTGATCTGATGTGATCTTTATTGTTGGAGTCCAAGAGATTGTTCTGTATCCCATGGGTTCTGAAAACATATTCTGATTTTGCCCATTATATTTTCAGGCTCATCAAACAGATCATTTCTAGGAATCTTCTCATCCAAAGAGGTGTCAGTCATGGCAGAAGTGGCATAAAATACATTCTTTCAGTGGATGGGTATGTAAATAGGTGATGGGATAGTGAACAAAATGACAGCTTACTTTCTAGGACTTTTAAATGTAAATCAAGTTCTGAATTCAGAGGAAAACAAGACCAGACTAGTAGATAGATATCTATTGTAATACTACTTGGGAGAGAAGAAAAGGAGCGTTATAAACATTAAAGTGTCCAGAGTTTTCACAGAAAAACTTTTAAGGGAAACATTCATAAAGAATAATTTTTGAATAGTCTATTAGGATCCAAAATTAGGGAATGCTAAAAATGTTTTAAGTTAAAAAATAGCTTTGAAGTGAGGAAAATATGGTTGGGGGGGGGAGCGGGAAGGCTATGATTTTTAAATGGAGTTTAACCAACGTATTTATAAGAGTTAACTCCAATCTTAACTACTAGCTTCTAGCCATGTCTAGATTATTGTGAATACCTTGTGATAATCTACAAATCTAAACAAAATTTTCAGATTTAATTGTGCCAAACGTGCAGTCCAGTATGATTGACTGTAAATCTACCCTGCTTTCCAGACAGTACGGGATGTTTTTCCTTAGCAAAGTGTATGCTTTAATATGCTTAATATACACTAATACAGCAGGCACCTGATTAGAATAAAATAGCACCACTGGCCAGTCAATATGTAGATGAGAGAAACGGCTTTCTCTGCTTTCTCCCTTTCTTTTTTTTTCACTACAATCTCTAGGTTTCTGTCTGAAGGAATAAGAGTGATATATCTTCTTAAACTGCAAGAACAGAATTTTGCGTACAATATCTGTGGTTTATGCCGTGACACAGATGTGCAATGCCCACACTAATTCTCACTCAAAATCTTCATTAAATACATCACACTAGTCAAATTCTCCCCATAAAGGACTCCAGGCCTAATGCAACTCAGGTGGGCACAAATCTGCAACAATATCAGATTCCAGATTTAAGCAAATACAATACGTGATTTCATTAAGTTCTTAATGAAAGCACCCCCTGATTCTTAAATTATATACCTTTCTCGGGGGCATGTCACAATATAAGGCAAAAAAGCTTCAAAATGCTCTAGAAAGACATATTCAGATCTCTAACTTCTACCTTTATCACCCAAAAGGTACTAAAAAAACCCCAGAAAACAACAGATATTGTTCATTGCAATATCTGACTAACAAATTCCTCTTAATTGCCTCAAAAATTAAGTTAAAACTGCTCATTTAAATTTCCACTCCTAAAAAAAAGTCTTTTTGTTAAGTAGTAATAGTTATGAACAGTCTGCATTTAGCTACCTTTTCTCATTCTACTTAGCACTTTGTCCACAATCCCTACTTGAAGCAGGAAGTTATTCCATGTGAACTATAGTATGAAGACTGTTTTGAAGAGCTCTTCTTTCTCGCTGATATCTTTTGTGAAAAAAATACATGTAACTCACAGCAATGCAGAAGCCATGAAATAATTAGGATTGAAAGGAACCTTAAAGATCATCAAGTATCAAGTTCCAGTCCCTCTGCCATGGACAGGGACACTTTCCACTAGACCAGGTTGCTCAAAGCCTCATGCAGCCTGGCCTTGAACACCTCCAAGGATGGGGCCTCCACAGCTTCTCCATGGCAACCTGTTCCAGTGCCTCACCACCCTCACATTTATTCTTCATATCTAATCTAAATCTACTCTCCTTCAGCTTAAAAATGTTACCCCTCATCCTAATACTACGCTCCCTGACAAAGAGTGCCTCCCCATCTGTCCTGTAGGCCCCCTTGTGGTACTGGAAGGCTGCTAGAAGGTCTCCCCACCCAGCCTCCCTCAGCCTGTCCTCATATGGGAGGTACTCCAGCCCTCTGACTATCTTCATGGCCCTCCTCTGGACTCACTGTAACAGGTCCATGTCCTTCTTATGTTGGGAGCCCCAGAGCCGGACACAGTACTGCAGGTGGGGTCCCACCAGAGCAGAGTAGAGGGGGAAAATCACTTCCCTTGACCTGCTGGTAACACTTCTTTTCATCCAGCCCAGGACATGGTTGGCTTTCTGGACTCCAAGCACACATTGCCAAGTCACATTCAGCTTCTCATCAGCCAGCACACCCAAGTCCTGCTCCTCCAGGCTGTCCTCAATCTGTTCTCCTCCCAGACTGTATTTGTGCTTGGGATTGTCCCGACCTGCACGCAGGACCTTGCACTTGGCCTTGTTGGACTTCATGAGTTTTGCACAGGCCCAATGCTCAAGCTCAATGCAGTGAATATACTTCTAGATTATATTAATCACTTAATGAACAAAATATCCCATCCTTATACACACATATATGAAAATGAAGGGTGGACATATATGAACTATATAAAACAGGCTTTCTTTTAATGTTTTTTTTCATTAATCATTTGCCTTGTTATCCCCAAAACATGACTTCTCAGTTCACGTTCACCATAATGTAATTCACACACAAATTTCATATTCAAAATAGTTTTGCCCCCACCCAACTTTCACTTAGAAGTTTGTTTCACAAACCACAGTCATGATTAATTATTAGAAACAAATAATAAAAGAGGAGCTAGATACCAAAAAAAAAAATATATGTTACTACAGACTTCTACTGTCATTTTCGTAAACACATTCTCCCAGAAATTTCATTTACCTTTCAAATTTTTATAACAATATATGAAGGTACAGACTGGAAAACTGAACTTACCTGTCCCACCCGTTCAGAGGTCAAAATAAGGGGCTCCTAGGACTCTTTCTTTCTCAGCAGAATCTGATCAGAGCAGAAACATGGTAGGTGGCTTCTGGACTGCAGGCCCCTCTCTCTTACAAATTAAAACTGGAAGCAGGAAATAGTGGATTGGAGAATTAAAAAAAGAAAAAAAAGAAAAAAGAAAAAAAAGAAAAAAAGAAAAAAGGAAAGAAAAAGAAAAAAAACAGCCTTTGCTTTCTACTTCATTGAAGCATATGGGTGTGTTGTCTGGAATATCCACTTTGCAAGTAACACACCTCTAATAATATCTTGATACAGCTCTACCATGTTATATATATGTCACTGATTTGTGAATTCACTTATAAATTGTGTTAAAGTATATTCTGAGAGTATAAGAACATTTACACAAAAACATTTGCAGAAAAAAAATACTAGTGATAAAATAGTATTTTCCTTTTCTTGAAGAATATCTGGATCAAATAAACTATATAGCACAACAGAGCTTTTGGTTTTCAAGGCTAGGATGGTTTTGACACTAAAGGCCAATGGCACTTGGCACTTTTCATTATGAAATTGAGACCTCAAGATGATTAAATCAAAGCGACATCAGAAGCAATTTAAAATCCCTCTCTAGTGTCTTTTGAAATCTACTGAAGAATTTGCAGCCTATGTTGGCTACTTTGATTCAGCATACACAACTGGCTCATTCCTGTCAAAAGTGTCACCAAAGCTGTTTGTTAATGCACACAGGTGTTTGGTGTCAGCTCAGGGGGAAGTGTGTTGTATCACAGAAATACTTATTTTCCTTAGGGAAGAGCTGTGTTTAAGTGCTCTAACTTCTTTACTGCTACAGTGAATGTCTGCAACACATTCCTAGTTTGCGGGGACCTAAAAACTCTCAGCTATTTTTTCTTCTCCTTAATATCCCTGGGGATATTTTCCTTAATATTTTCAATGTCTGTCCCTTCATTATCCCATTCACACAAATGGCTATTAAAAACATTTCTTCCATCATAAATCCCAAATTACTTTGGGGAGGGGGGAGGAAATCAAAATTTCACTGCTCTCTGTCATCAAAACTCAGGAAATATACAGTACTCTGACTTCTTTGCACTATGCATAATTTGTTAATTATGTTGATTCGCAAGATTAGTAGGAATCCTTAGGGTGAAAGGTAATGTCATAAAGACACCAAGAGAGCAGAACTTTAGCTTCATTGTCTAGATGAGAAAATAACTGAGTTTTTCTGGTTTTGTTTAATAGGATTTCACTGACAGAGGTTTCCTTAAAACTGGCTGTAGTATCAAAACAGAAAGGAGTCAGGAGAATGATAATATGAAAACGGGAGAAAAATCAAAAACATGGCTGAACTCAAAAAAAACAGACAATGCAGTTTAGAGCAATTCCCTGGCTAGAGTTGCTGAGGGACAGATGTCTGAATTAGGCTGATCAGAGTGAAGGAAATTGGCACAAAGAGCAAAATGTCTAGAAGCAGAACAGTTCTAAAACCAGAATCCTTTCCATTAGATTCATCCATCTGTGGGTATAAAGACATTCTTTTTTTCTGCCACCCTCTTCCACCTTATATGCCCAGTTGATATAAAGCAAATGATACTACTAAAAAGTAATTTATTTTGACTAATTTATTCTGAACATATTCCTTCTTTTATGTTTGTTTTTAATTGCCCTCTTGAAAGCTTTAACATACTTTTTCATTTGACATTAATCTTCCACTTCTTCCCTACAGAGTTATGGAAGTTCCCTATGTAATGCACAGATATGTTCACATTGGTACAAATTTTTAAACTGTAAATCACAGAATGCAATGCTCTTAGCACATGCTTTTCTTGACACTTTGTACTTGCATGTTAACCAGAAAGTTGCCAGGGGCCATATTTGCCATTGAATACTGAAAAGGTTACTGCTACAAGGACAAAAAAAAATGCAGATTATTAAATTACAGACAACATACAACACAGTATCACACATAGTGGAATAATGATCACAACTGCTGAGGGGAAACTGTCAAAACAAAGAATTTAATGAACATTTCAGTACAGTTTAAACTAAACATCAAACTTAATGGAATTTATTTATTAAAAAGATACATTACAATGGAAAACATTCCTTAGAAATAAAGTACGCAGTTTTCACTGAATACAGATTTTCTTTAGGTGGATGTCTCTAGGTTTTAGATTTTTTTGTATATCCATTGAAATATTAATTAAAAAAAGAAACCTCAAATATCTCTGAAATCCAGTACCTAAAAATTTTCGTATACCTGTGCTTTCCCTCACAAAAAGATGTTCAAATCCACTTGCTACCATAATTGAGTTACATCATGCTTCACAAAATGCTGTGATCGCTTCAATAAATTTTTCATTTTATTTTAGAAGCATTGAAACAGAATCCTTATTGTACAAAACTTTGGGCTTCACTTTCATGCTGAATATCCAATACAAAGGTAGAAAATTAGCATAATAACTAATTAACCACCTTCCAGAATGACTGCACAAAACATTAGAGGATCAAGTTCCATTCAACAATTCATTATCAGTTTGGTGATAAGTCATTATATAGTACAATTCTTTTTATACCACATTTTGACAAGAAGAAATATTCTTGTTGCTAGTAAAATGTAGGATCAAGGTTTAGATCTGCAAATTGTATAGGAATAATCTGAGACAGACATTTATTAGAGAAAAAATACATATGTTTGTAATACTGTCTGCAAAAGATGTGCTCTTGTGGAAAATTCCAGCCATCTGGAATGGTGCTAAGGTTAGTGTTCTGTTTTGTTAGTGGCTAGAGCACTTGATTTCTATCTTTAGCATTCATTGTTCTTCGCAAATTGCTTTCCTCAGACACTATAACACTATTATAGCAACACATTTTAACCCTAATTAAAATATATTCACACTTGTGACTGCAAAACTTTGACAAAAAAATGAATAAATTAACCATTACAAATTTCTCAAAGTCATTAGTATTGCATTTATTTTTGTTTATCAAGCTTCAGTTGTCAGCTAGAAATACAGCAAGCAAAATTTAGCATAAAGAAAACAACTTTAAATGTTTATCTTTGGCTTAATAAATATCTTCAGGCTGGATGACAAACTGTTAAAAAGGTAAGTGGGCTAAGTTAATTGTATTTACTTAATTAAAAAACAGGATAAATAGAAGCACATGTATTTAACCTGTATTTACACTCACTATTGAATGTAAGGAAAAATTGATAAATTACATCAAAGCCAAATGATGATGGATAGGACATATACACGTTTATTCTACACAGACAGATCTGTTGCTGAACCCGGAAGACCCAATTACAAACTCTTGGACACTAAAGGAAAACATACAAATGATGACAACGGAATCAAGAGAATGACTTCCACTGATATGTGCTCAAAGGTTCAGAGTGTGGTCTTAACAGAGGTTGACCTTGACATTTGTTCTATATGCTTGACTAGAGAGTACATATGGAGATGTTTTCTGAATGCAAATTTTGATTTAACAAAGCTTGATAAAATACCACACAAAGTTTGGGATCTCAAGCCAAAGAACAAATTAATATATATTCACTCTTTACTTTCTGTACAGAGTGCACAAATTATGCTGCTTTGTTTTTTCCTTCATTTATGTGCATGATTTTTTTTTTTAGTTGTTTTGCTCTTTGCTGAGAGATACAACTTTAATAGCAGCACTTTACCTAAGCATTTCATTTTAAGCACACCATTAATCTCACTGGAACCAAATGAATATCAGCACATTTCAGATAAAATGTTTTATTAAATACTTTGTGACTAAGCAGAGAGTTTCTCCAATGCAATGGGCTACCAGGTAAAGAAAAATGTAAATTAATGTCCAGTTATCTCCAGATTCATGCAAGATGAGTTGCAAGATTTGGGTTTTTTTCCACCCCCCCCCGCCTTTTTAATTTGTAGCTTGACTGCAATAAATAAGTAGACTTTAACACATTAAATTGTTTCATGATTAATAGAACTAATGAAATCTGGTGTGGATTTCATCAAAATGTGTGCACCTATGACATGTTCATTCTCATCTCAGGGATTCCCACTAGGATCACAATCATGATGTAACCAGATTAAAAACATGTGTGCCATTTAGAGCTACAATTTCTGTAGATTCAGAATTTAGAATAGATGAGATTTACCTTCAGTAGTTTAGCCGTATTTTTAGGAAGTTTGCTACAGATTACTGTCATTAAATTGTAAATTTCCTATTTTTCTTAATTTGTAGGGTAATCTTAGCAAAAAATTAGATTAGAAGATAGCTGACAGTTCACCCGAGATGGAAGGAGCTTGAGTTGACACATTACTTCAGAGTATTTTCCTGCAACAGAAAGAATAAGAGATATTTTGGTCCCCGTATTACTATCAATAGAAAATACAGCTAACATTGAAACTCTGTTTTTGACAAGCTAGGTAGTCAAGGGAAATGCAAACTTTGTCACGAAAAATGAAATCATTGACCTGGGCCTCTAAATTTCAGTTAGTCTTCCTAGGTTCCCTTTATAGTCATCAGAATCTGATCGCTTTAGCCAGTGGTGTCTAAGGCACAGCTCACCACACCTATAATAAGATGTTTAAAACAGATCAGACACTCTAAGTCCATATTTCTCCTAATCACCTATAAAAGTAGTGTAAGGTGATAGATCTGTAAAGACAAAGACATTCCCACTAAATGTCTAAAATTTGTTGTGCTGTTTAGAATAAAGTTTTGGTATCTGTTCTAGATTCCTAGAAAATTTCACAAACTGTTAGAGAAAAGCTTAATGTCCTGATTTAACAGTTCTGTCCTGATCTGACAAAATAGACAATACATATATTGGCAAGAAAGTCTAGAAACAATAAACGTAATAATTGGACTCGTCCTATATTCCGCTTTAGTTAAACTCTAAAATGCAAACAAAATCCTATGATATAATGCTATTACAGGTTTACAGATGAATAGATATGAAATGTCTGGAATAAAAATATACATAATTCTACCATGTAACACAATTATACATATATTATTGGACTATATAAATACATATTCTGTCGTAATTATTTTTTCAAAATAAGACAAAAGTTGGTTTATGTTATAAAAAGTAATGTTCAGACTACCAAAGTTTTTACAATTTTGTAATTAAAAGGGGTCTTTTGTAACATTAGGTATTTTTAAAATTACATTCTGAAATTATGTACTACTTACTTTGAGAAATACTGTCATCTGCAATGCTTCTATAGCAATTTTATTTCTGTCTCTAGATGTAAGATGAACTACTCAAATCTGTCTGAAAAAAAAAAATCCTTCTTGGGAATGTAGTCAGTCGGCTCTCTTCTTGTGCATGCTATGAAATACCTGTGAAAATAGAGCAGAACAAGAAACAAAAAAAAACCAAAACTTGAATTTTTATGTTCTTGGTCACTTTTGCATTTGTATAATTTGTACCTTGAATTGAAAACCAATCTGCAGTCAAAACACTTGTGAAAATGTTGAAGTCAATACAACAAACATCTGCTCCCCTGAAATAAATTTTAAAGCATTGTTTGTTCTTTAAAGCATAGTAGATCTTTAAAAAAAAAATCCCACTGATTAAAACTACTTGCTGTTAGCATGAGTTCAAGGAGCTAAAAAATAACTCTATAAACAGCCTATAATTTGTCAAAATAAAATATCTTTGAGGTTACAGTGCTTTCCCCTAAAAGACTAACTCATCCAAATCTTATTCCTATTAGCAAAATACTGTAGATATAAATAACTCTGTTGAATATGGAATTAGTTGTCTGACCAAAGATAATAAAAATTTATTATCCAATACTGTCTGACACATCTTATTTTTTCTGTCTTTAAAACGTGTAAAATGATTTCCATAGTTTTCCATGTTTCCAGGTTGAACAGTGAACACATGCAACAACACAATTGAAACCCCGGGCATTTAAAAATTGAGCATATTCTAGTCCACAAACAAATTTATATGGCTGCTTTTATATGAAAGAAGAATAGTTGTGGCAGCAAGGACTGAGGAAGAGACCAACTTGTGTAAATGCACACCAGACTGTTAGTTATCTGATTTTCTACCATCTTTGTCTATTTTGGACCACAAATTCCAACTGGTAATGAAGCACTCAAAGTTTAATTTCCTTATAGTCTGGATGTCATGAACTTGCCTGCTTTCCATGCAAAAATACAAGAATTAATGTTTTCTGTCAAAGCTGTAAGGTAAATCCATTGCAGTACAATTTCACTAACTTAAAAAAGTGAACTATGAAGTTTAGGAAAGTTAATTCAGTTTGAAAAACAGCTATGAACTCAATGATTAAGGGGCCAAATTCTAGCTAGTTTCCCAGTAAATCAGCACTGATGCAATGGTTTCAATTTTTGTATGCTAATTCAAAATAGTCAAAGCTCTGTCCCAAGATTTTGTACGTTAATGGAAGTTATCATTTCAATAAGAATGTACTACAGATTTACATAACTGGGTTGTACAAAAGTCTCTCTCATTTAAATCTGAGCCTGTTAACTTTTCATGTCCTGTTAAAAATTAATTTTTGGTCCTTTAAAATCAATAGTAAATGTTTTATTCAAATAAGGCAATTGAGGAATTGGGATTTGAGTATAAAGGGTACACGTGCTCCTGAGTTTATCTGGACAAAAACTCCTCTCAACATCTTGGAAGACTGTCTACACAGCATATTTGACTTGTACTCACATGGTTCTGTTTTAGCTCCAAAGCTGCTTATAACCAAATGTGGGAGGAAGAACATGGTTTCCATGCCAAGAGAGGTACCTTAGTCAAGCTAAAGGCATCTAATAAAAACCAAAGAGAAAGATTTTCTCCCTCTTTGATAATCAAACTCCCCATTGCCTGTAAAGGCACCTGAAATCCCCGTACCAGGCCAGATCTCTGGGCTTGTCTGTCCCTGCTGCCCTCAGCTGGGGTCTGGCCCTTTAGGGCAAGGTCAGCCCAGCCTGGGCTCAACGCCTGATGGGTAGGGCAGAGAAACTGCACGGCAAGGGGTGGGTTGGAAAGGGCAATGAGAAACTGGGGCTCATCCCCCTGCCCTGGGAACTGCCTTTCAGCTGCAACCATTGCCCCCTGGTCCTTAATGAGCCAGGCCCAACCCCAGCCCTGGCCTGTCCCAGGGACTGCCTTTCCAGGTGGGCCCAGGGCCTGTGATGACACCTGGGGATGGCCACGCTGTGGCCAGCCCTAGGCACTGTCCCTAGCCTAGCCCAGATCACTGGTGGCTGTGGGATGAGGAAGGTCAGGAAGAGAGATCCGGGCCTCAGGCTTTGCTGGGTTGCCCCCAGCTCTGCTGCACCCTGGCACATAGAATGGTTTGGGTTGGAAAGGACCTTAAGGTCATCAAGTTCCAACCCCCCTGCCATGGGCAGGGACACTCTCCACCAGACCAGGTTGCTCAAAGCCTCATCCAGCCTGGCCTTGAACACCTCCAGGGATGGGGCATCCACAGCTTCCCTGGGCAACCTGTTCCAGGTGCTCCAGCCCTCCTTCTGTTTACTTCCATATCTTTCGCTGTAGCTGATACTGCACATTTCAGACTACAGTTAAGTGAGAAAAAAAAAAAGAAAAAAAGAATTGGCTTGTGTAGTTTTGTTTTTGTTCAGTTGTTTAAACTTAAATGCCAGTAGGATTTATTTCCTCAGTGGTTACAATTACTTTTTAATGCCACGGGTATGAACAACTCCAATCACGCCTTCCAGTTAGCATTTCCTTACACCTGTTAGGAACAAATTACATTACCCTTCTTACTGCTTATTCATCTAATTTTATTATTTACTTTAGAATGTTTTCAGGCTTCATTATACTTGACTAACCTCAATAATTTAGCAGCAACTATAGATTTTGCTTCACTGAAGTCCTTTCCTCCCTTTTTATATGCCATATAATTATCCCTAGAAAATTGACACAGAAAATATCATAACAACTGTTAGCCTTTGGACAAATGAACGATTTTATTTACACTCACATTGTCTAGCTTCTCCTTTTCATTCTTAGCTTTTAATCATTACCATTAATTTACTTCTCACTCTTTGACAATCTTGCCTGAATAGTCTCATCTAGAGAATTCTCTCTGAAACAATTGGAAAAATAAAATATTTCTTAAGACAAACACGTGACTATACCAATAGATATTTTAAAAGTACATCTACATCTAACACAAAAATACAGGCCATATTTGCTATGCTTTAAAGAAAAGTACTTTTATCTCTTCTTCCTCTGTTACCTATTCATTCATGTATGTTTACAAGCATACATGTATATATACACACACAAAAATTCAGCTCTATCTACTTCAGATCTCAAGATAACACGGTATATTTGTGCTTGTGAGATGAAGCATGCAAGTTCCATCTCCTCCACTACTTTTTGTTTTAAGACGAACTAAAATCATAGACATTACTCAATGGAAACCCTTGACCACCCCCAAACCAAAGTCATGATCTACTTGGCCATATTGATATGGATTAAAATATACCTGTCCATGCAATAAACAAGATAACTTTAACTATTATTTCCATAGAGTAGAGCAAGACACAAAGTATCGATGTTAATATCCATATCTTCATTGAGAGCTCAGAATAACATTGACCAGGAAAGTGTAAGAGGCCTCTCCTGTTTCTCTCAAAGTTTGCTTCTGGGCAAAAGGGAGCACACTGTATACATGGAGTTACAAATTTACTGATAGTCCAGTTAATGCTTTAACAGTCTAATAGTCTTAACAGTTTAATTAATACAGAAGAGTCTAATTCATATGACAGGTAAAATTGCTATATTAAAAATTCCTAGTATCCACCCCTTTTCTCTCATGTTAGGCTTGCCCTTCTCATGTGCTTCTAGCTCCCAAGGTCAACAGTTTTGATAGCTTCAGTCTATCTCAAGAAGACTGTGGGCTCCTGGGGGGGGGATGTTAGGACGAGGCAGCAGCTACCAGACCACTTCCCCAGGAGGACAAAGGTATGCACCGTGGCTGATTCTTCCTTGTCAGCCTTTGATATATTTAAGTCTATTTAGTTACCTGTGACTTCTCATCCCCAGCTGCTCCCTCCTCACTTCTCCCAGTCATAGCTGAAAGCTGTCCTGTGCCCCTCCTGTGTTCTCTGGCAGATGTTTGCCATCTAGGAATTGCCTGGGGTTGTCAGACTCTTCCTCATGTTGGCACTCACACACCCAGACCCACATAGGCTGGGCAACAGTCACTCGGCCCCTAACAGATGTAAAAACATGATAAAAACAGTGGATGCCATAGCAAGTTTGGGCAAGGCCCAAGATCCTGCAGTCAGGTCAGTACAAAGCCTACAGCCTGGTACAACTGACAGCAGAAGCCATATTTACCAGGTTATATTCACAAACAAATTGTCATCTTTCTTTGCAGATAATTCCTAACAACAGAGGAGTGAGGAAGAAGTTTGCATCTGTTTCCCTAATTGCAGTATATGGGATGCATTTAACTAGAGGGAGTTAAAACCTGAAGCAGAAGTTACTGTTGGCATTCAAAGAGTGATCAGCAGTAGAGCATACTTAGTTCTTGATGTTCCAATCACAAATGGCTGTTCTCAGATCATGAATTTGTGACAAGTTTTCAAATGTAAAATAATAGCATGGACATTAGCTTGTTGGTCTGAAGCAATATCTGCACCTGCCACATATGGTCTCATCCACTATCATAAATCCATGTCTCAAATTGGCTGGTGTTACCTTCATCCAAGGGAAAAGATACATCTCAGGCTGATTAATGAACTTCATTAGCAACTGGGATCTATCCTGCAAAAGATGCTTTTAGTCAAGTGGCAAAATTTCAAGTGAACCTCAAACGTTCCATTCGAGTCAGATGTGACATCTGAATATTCGTCTGTGGACTCAGACATCTAGTAACCACCCTCAGAAGTTCAGTAACCACTATGACATTCAATCACTTTCTTAGGCAAGTAAGGCAATTGCATGCCTTCTTTAGGTGAATTATAACTAGTGTAAAGATTTCTCCTAAGACTAGCTGTCATGAGGAACCAAATGAAAGAGTCTTATATCAGAAGGTCCTGAGCCAGTTAAATATATCTTGTTTGAAAAATTGAATGGCAAAGTTTACTTGAAGTAAACATCTTTCAGGATGAGACAGATGTTAGGGAAACAGAGTGCTTGATTTGTTTCCTCCAGACATTCCATAGCCAATACTGGAAAAGCATGCCAAGTCCCCTGGCTGCAGAAGTGGGTCAGACACGTGTGGTCAAAACAGCAGGATGCTGTCCTGTGTAGCTGTAGTGAGTGGGCTGCTTGGCACCCCTCAACTCATTTTTTATCACATGATTTGCTGCCCTAATATTCCCTTTTCACCCTCCAGGTCCTTTCTGTGTACCATACTCAACCCCAGCACTCTTTTTCCTTTGCCTGATTTTATTTACTTATTTGGTATTTGAAAGATGGTTGCCTCAGTAATTTATGCCTTAGTTAACAATTCTGTCAAACTACTGCCCCCTTTTGTTATATGTGTAATTTCCCATTTCTCATACTGCTAGCTCATCTTCCTTGTCTTATTCAGTTGAGTATATCAATGTCAACACATCAGCTAAGTCTTATGTAGTACTTTTACCCGCCTTAACAGTTTAATTTACTTTCTTCTACTCAGTCTCAATTTCCTTGAATTTTCCTTCAACCGGTGTGCCATAGGATGCCAAAGTTTATTTTTTATGTCTGAGTATTTCCTACTCAAGTTTTCCCAAGACGGAAGTACAGTTTTTGCCCAATACTTTGCTAGATGTTATTCATACAATGTTCCCAAAGGAAGTTATCTTTTGAAACTTGCCATTTAGCTTAGTTATATATATATTACTCTTTCTACAGTTTTTATCAAATCTGTGTACCTTCTCTGACAGATGATAGGCTTACCCTTCCCAAATCTGAGGATTTTTAGTTTTACACTTTTCACTTTTAAGCCTATTTATTAAGGATCTGCTGGAGGTTAGATATATTTACTCATTTTTCTTCTTGGACATCCGGTATCACATTGGTAGGCTGTTTTTATACACACAGAGTTTATCCCCCAGGATGCTAAACTTAATTATATTGTGGCAGCCTCAGCTGCTACAAGCTAGTGGTGTCGGAACTTTCATGAGTATTTCTTTACAATAATGTATAATTTAGGCAGTTGTTTTCTTCCTACATCACTTGATAAGAAAACAGTAAATTATTTTCCTTTAATCTTAGCTTCCTATGAATGATAATGAAGTGACATTAGAAGCACTTTTTTTAAATGTTTCTGCAAGTTCCCTTTCCGTATCAGCCTGTATTTTCAATATGCAAAGCTATTAACACAAGTTATCTCCAGTGTAGGATTTCAATACAGGTTTGAAATTTATTATCCTGCTCCTCCTCTTACTTTTTCCACTTTAAATTGTACCATGGGATCAAGGGGCAGCAGTCTGAAACTGAGAAAGGGTAGGTTTTGATTGAATATAGGGAATAATTTTTTTACTGTGAGGCTGGTGAGACACTTAACAGGTTGCCCAGAGAAGCTGAGCATGCCCCATCAACAGATGTGTTCAAGGTCTGGTTGGATG
This sequence comes from Syrrhaptes paradoxus, assembly GCA_013400615.1. Lineage (NCBI taxonomy): Eukaryota > Metazoa > Chordata > Aves > Pterocliformes > Pteroclidae > Syrrhaptes > Syrrhaptes paradoxus. Next base: position 23,268 of record VZTO01011049.1, read on the forward strand.
GGGCTTTGAGGAAACTGATCCAGTAAAAAAAATGTCCCTGCCCATAGCAGGATCTTCCAACCCAAACCACTCAGTGATTCTATGATCAAGAAAGTAAGATCCTATATTGTCTGCATCTCTGGAAATGACAGATAAGGTTATTCTAGGAGGCAAACCATTCTCATGTTGTACTTGAAAAGGAAAACTCTTTTGGTCGGCTTCATCCCCAGATTTCCTTAAACAAATTCAGCATCAAGTGCAAGCAATATGGCATAAGCAGATGCCCAGGTGTGAACCTCTATGCTCTGAATGTTTTCAAAACGTTGGAAACTGCATGATACACAGTACACAAAGGGAAATATTTGAGACAAAATTTGACACAGTGCTCCAGGTTTAAGTCATCCATGTTTTAGAGTACAGTGGAAAAAACAAAACTTGAAACACCTGATTTTGTTTGTACCTCTTGTGCATTGGCTAAAGTGTTGAAAGCCTACCTTTTTTTACAATCACTTTAGGCCCAGAAAAAGGGAAAAATGGATATTTTGACCAATTATGTAATATGGTCAAATGAGACTTGTTATTAGTATGTGAAGACCAATATAGACCACCTCATACTTAGACCTTTACAAGAATGACCAGTTTCACACGTATTAAACTCTGACGGATTTCTGAAATCATCCAACAAAATACATTAGTACCCACACTCTTACACTGTAGAATTTTTCACACAAATATCTGTAGTTATCACAGAATTTTGTTTACAGTGCAAAAAGAAGTTATTTGGGCTATATTACTATGGCTGCATTAAGGAAGTACTTCAGAGCCAATTTGAAAATAGCAGGGGTCACAGTACATTAACAAAGATCAGCCCCATGAGATTATTATAATTTTTGCACTGCAGCCTAACAAGGCATACACGAAGCTGAGATACTATTTCATAATGAAATAACAAGGTTGTGTTATTGCTGCTCAGAGGGACACTTTAAATGTGACCAAACTGCTAATTCTACTATAACTGTCGAAAGTGCCTTAAGGGCCATTTATAACAAAAAATAAATAAATTGCTTCTGCCACTGTATAATTCCTTAAATATACAAGGTCTTGAGGGTAACATTTTGAAGGAGAAATATTTAAATGTTAAAAGCAAAATTTGCTGAGTAAGAGACTTTGGATTTTCATTTATTTACAAGTCACTACATGTGACTGTCTCAAATTATGATAATATGCAGTTGAAGTCAAAACTGAATATCATAAAAGATAATGCCTATGCTACATCAAAACACAGTACATAGACACACTCTATTTGGAAACCACTTTGTTTATTACAGCTAATGATAATCCCAATCGCCAAAGGAGAAGAGAGGACATTTTTTTATGGAGAAATTTCATCCTCTTAGTTCCTTATTGTATCTAAATCATCAGATAACAGGAATCATTCCTTGGAAGTTTAAACAAGAAATTAAAGTTGTTGTTGTTTTTTTTTAATTGAAATATGGGTAACCACAAGACCTGCTAGTGGTCATTCTACTGCTATCAGCTGACATAAGTTATTATATTGTTAACAGGCAACTTAGTGCACAACCAGTATGGGCCAGACCCTGCTTTGTTTTAAAGTGAATGCAATTTTAAAGTACTTCCGTGTAATTAATTTAACATGTACAATATTTGGGCTAAAAATTGAAGAGCTAGGCTTTTTAAATTAACTCCTGTCCTTCTCCGAGGCTGTTTTGACATTTATGGAGCATGAAGCATTTAAATATCAGAAATGACAACTTGATGATAAACATCTTACAAATGTCTATAAAGAAAAACAGCAAATAAAAGGAACATTTTCAACGTGGAACAATATTACTATTCTCATGAACCATGCAGATCTGAGCACATAGAAGTGTTCACCCCTGCTTCTTATCAGGAGTGTCATAGTTACCATACAGTAGAATTATATTATAGTATCACTCTAAATTTCTGACAAAGGAGACCCATTGTACTACATGTTGTAAATACAGAGATGGAGAGACAACACCCACTCCAAAATAGTCTCATATATTAATAGACAAGGTTGAAAAGTTATTATCCACTGATACAGAGTTCCCAAGTCCCAGTTCAGTCCTCCAGATGCAATACTATCTTTTATATTTTTCCCAGACTGACCATTGTAATTATGAAATTGATACTCTCAAATATGTTCTCTTTCCAAACAAAAGGAAATGTGATTGATATTGAGACAGAAGGGGGAAGAAGAAAATGTGGACCATAGCAGAGTAAAGCTTTTTTTGCTGTAGCAGTCCTAGGGTCTGTACACTGCATACTGAAGATTTCATAAAGTCAAAGAAAATGAAAAAATATATTTTTATTTATTGAAGTTTTCTGTAATAAACCATATTTGGCCCTCTCTCAGCTCCTTTCCTTTTACTGCTTTGTCCTACAGCAAAAAACATTATGCTGGATTTGTGACATAATTTTTTTGACTGCAATGCCACACATAGGATTACGACTTAACCAAAGGGTCAAGCAGAAAATAAACTGTGAGGATAGGCTATGAGCCCTGCTGTGGGATTAAACCACAAATCTTCAACAGGAGTGAACAGAACATAGACATCGCTAAGCAAGGATATTTCTTTTACTATAAATGTTCTCACTCAAACTTGTTCCACTATGACAGCTTATTTGATCATCATGACAGCCAAGCACACAAAGCTAGAAATACCAGAGACAGTTTACACCAACGGGTAACATAGATTCTTTTTCTTGCTACAGTTTTTTGACTATTTTGGGTTTGTTGGCCCATGAGCAAAGGGGAGTAGTTCTCACTCTGCAGGACACGGAGACATACTTACCTGCTAGTTCTTATTTTACCTTGATATCAAAGTACAGGTGGGATCTTCAAGCACCCACCATCCTTGTACTTGACCACAGATTAAAATCTGTTCTTTTACATTTAATAATTAATAAAGAAGCCTTAATAAATCACCTGTCTTTATCATTTGTCAAACAGTAACAGATCTAGAGACTTAACTATTCACCTCCTACTTGTGTTTGCTTTTTTTTTTTTAAATCTGAATTTTTCATTTCATAGGAAAAGCAAATAAGTTTTGTTTACAAATAAGAGCACTCTGTGTTTTGTTATGAGTACATGTCCAAGTGGATAGATAGACTTTAAACACTTACTATGCTCCTTCACAGGTTCAGGAGTAGAGGAGCTGTGGATCACAAACACTTTTGCAGGCTGCTACAAGAAAGAGTAGATGCTGACATGTAAAACTGGTGCTTTATAAAGTACAGCACTTGGATTTAGTATGACTTCCCAGAACCTGCTTTATTAGTGCCTTGAGCACAACAGTTCCGCTTCTGATGGTGTAATCTTCATATGCAAATGATTACTATCATATTATGCTAAAGCCTATGTACAGTCAGCATTTAAAAGGAGGTTTTCAGTAACAAGTTGAGCTTCTTTGCCAGGTAGGATGGTAGATATATTGGAACAGAGATAGGAAGCTGAACATGGTGACAAAAAAAAAAAAAGAGAAAAAATGCAGACAGAACAGCTGAGGTAAAAATGCAATGTTAGATTTCATAATACATATCCTGAAGGCTCCACTGGGATCCAATCCCAAAACATTTCTACTGCATCAACTCAACAATGGGAGGGCATTTTTTTTCACTAAATGTAAGAGGGAACGAAAAGGTTTAAGGTAGTTGCTTGGTGAATATTTGAGACACCAAACCACCCAAGCAAGGTTATCAGAAAATGGCATAAAATTCTGGCTGGTTTTCATAGAATAATGTTAAACTCATAAGGGAGGGAAATTTAGGTGAAAGTCACCACCACTAGGAACAGCTAAATTACTGCACACTAAACAACTCGTCAATTTCACATTTAGAAGAATTTCAGATTCTAAGGTGATAGTATCTGTTGGAGCTCACCAAACATTCTGAAATGCTGCAAGAGGAAGAGTATTTCATACCTGTCAGCTAGTACCAAAGAAAGTAAGGCCTCCCCAAATAGATATTCGTAGATTAGTGCTGTGAAATCAGTCTTATTTGCAAGGAGGAAATCCATTGTTGGAGCTACTTTGGTCGTTTTGAAAAGCTCAGACTTGAAACTCACAGACAGTTCTGAAGAAACTGGCAGTAGAAATATCAACTTAATTTTAAGTATCATGCAATACATGGATAAATAGGAAGGAAAAAGGAGAAACAGTGTCATCACAGTTTGAAAATTATAGTCAGTAAAATGCTGAAGTTGCCTCTTTCTAAAAAAATGCACTTCTAATAGGGGAAAATATTTAAAAAATAACCCTAAGCCTGTACTCCTCAGAACTCAAAAATTTTAACAAGCAAAAGAAAAACACAAAAAGCCACAAACAAGCATGTTTCTGTGAACATATTATATGCTTTGAAAAAGTCTTTAGTTCTGTTATCACAGATTTGTCTTACTTCCAGATGAAGAATTCACAGCAGTTTTCATCCAGAAAGACCCTCCAGGAGCACAGAATCACAGAATCACAGAATCACAGAAT
>VZTO01011049.1:27972-41522 GCA_013400615.1 Syrrhaptes paradoxus
AGGGGGAGGAGAACCTCTCTTGACCTACTGACCACCCCCCTTCTGATACACCCCAGGATGCCATTGGCCTTCTTGGCCACGAGGGCACAGTGCTGGCTCATGGTCATCCTGCTGTCCACCAGGACCCCCAGGTCCCTCTCCCCTACACTACTCTCCAACAGCAGTCCAAGTTATTCTTACAAACCTTGAACTACAGGAGACTCTCTAGCCACAGTTGCTCAAAACAGTAGGGCAATTCACTCCAGCCATTTACGTGTTATCTTTTCCATCTTATTGTGTGCAAATACAATATCCCAACACACAGCACCCTGCAGCCTCACCAGGTTCCGGCAACCAAGACTCAGGACTAACTAGGAAAGAGCACAGCTATGCTCAAGAAAGGGAAGCTGTTGAAGGGGTCCCTTTCAAGCTGAGGTTCTCAAGATTGGCTCTAGCTGAGATACTGGAGATACTCAATATATTCCATCTGTATTGCAGTCTTGCTGTGTCCCATCATTTCCCTATTGATCCAGATTCTGCTCCTGACTCACTAACTGTCTTGTCCTTAGGTCTGCTTTATCACTTTGAGCTTGCTGAGCGCTGGACTGTGTCTGACTGTTTGCTCTCTACCGACCCAGGGGCTGCTTTCCTTGTTGGGCTCAGGGCCTGTAATGGCGCCAGGGGATGACTGGCTTTCAGCTGACCCCCACCATATCGATCCCCGGCCCAGACCACCTCACCTCACTGGCAGCTGTGGGACAGGGCTATTTCAAGAGGAAGAGCACCACACTGCCCTGATGGCCCTGGATCCACAGTTTTTGCACAGCAGCCCACTACTGTGTACCCTGGTATGGAGGATCAAACTCCAATAGTTGAAGTCTCCAAAGTAAAAGATACTTACTGCATTATGGTTTCCTAACTTTCTAGCATGGCAAACAAGTCACACATTCTGCCATACAACATATTATACATTTCCTCTGCCCTCTTTCATCCCTCCCATTTACACACTGGTACCCACCTCAGCAGGACTGGCCCTCTTCAAGAAGGATGCCCTTGTGTGGTCACTGAGTTGGCCTCCTGATTATGATCAAATACTGTTACTTCTTTTTGGGATCTATAATCCCAAATACAATCTTCCCTTCTCTCTATGCTTTTTCAAGCCTAATGCAGTTATGGAATAGGGCATTATTACACTCATCTTCTATCATGTCATTAGTCTGAAACTGCACCTAAATGGCACCATGCAAATTGAAAATAAGAATATTGCAAAAATTTCAGATCTGTTCCTTAGGGTGAGGTAGGATCTAATATCCTAAAAGAATTGTCCCCGAAATTCCAATAGATACATAACTGTGTCATTCAGAAGGTGGACTCCCAGGAAACCATTTTTCTACTTTCTTCAGCACAGAGAGAACACCTGTGTCATAAAACTGTGATAAATCAGGATACTGACCCTTTTTATACTGAATCTAAATTGCAGGCCTAATAAAAGACACACAGATGTACTTGACAGGATAATAGTGAGTTAGTGCATCATCCTTCTACCTCCGGAAACTTCAGGGAATGGCACAGGCTTAAGCTGCAATTTAAATGAGGACAGTGGATTCATCCTTGTCTGCTCTGTCTCACAGGATGCCTTTTGCCTTGTACAACCATTTAAACTCATGTATCTCCATTTACTTCAATACATTTTCTCCAGAATCACAGTGGAGTAAGGCATATTTAGCCTGCAGGATTTAATAGATATGTCAACAAATGTAGTTACCGTAGCCAGTATATTAGGAAAGAGTTCCCAAGTATAGTCTTCAAAAATGGGCTGAAATGGCTGAATTCATTGTGGTGTAAACTAGAGGACGTTCAGTTTGCATTAGAGTTGAATTTGGCTATCAGTTTTAGGAACTTATTCAAAGAAGGAAGACATGCATGTGTCGAAAGACATTGCTTATATCTCCCGAGAAACTAATGTGCTATTCTGGACTTACAAAAATTTAACTGAAAGAAGAATTTGATCTGTAAATTTGATAGCCTTGCATAATAGCCTTGCATGACAAGCAACACCAGCTGCCATTATACTGCAACATTTGTTTCTATCAATTTAATGCAACAATTCATTATAGCAGACCAAATTAAAAACAAAAATACCACAAGCTCATACTTTAAAGCTTAAACACTTAGTTTTAAAGAGGCTTTCATTGTAACACATAAGAAGAAATTGTGGGCAAATTTGATGCACTAGTTTAAGGTAACTCCATACAGAAGGTCTTTCAGTGCCAATATACTATTTAAAAAAACATGTTTATAAGCTACAGTAAGGTAGGGTTTTGAAACAAAGCATAGGCATTTAATTTTTCTTCCAATTAACCTTTTATGTAGGTATTTGGTTGCAAAGCTCAATACGTTAAAATAAGTTTATGTCTGGAACAGGATAAAATAAAATGGCAGTAAAATTTTATACTGTTGGAAATCAATTAGGGTGAATTCTGTGCCAAAACATTTGAGGAAAGTACTGTAGGGCTTTTGGAGCTAATAAGATTGGTTCAGGGCAATCATGTCTTGTGTTTCATTGCAGAATGAATTGTTTTATGCTGAATCCTTGCATGTAGTGTGAGGGATGCTGACACAATCAATAGTCTGTTCCCTAAAAAAAATAGTTCAAAGATTCTATGTGAATAACATTATCCTATTTTCTCAAAACCCTTCCCAATATTAAGTAACATGGCCACAGAAAGGGAATCCAGCTGATTTTTAACATTAAAAAGGTGACAAAGGTTCAGCAGACTAGGAGGACCCAGAGAAATTATGCAATCTTTCCTGGAACTAACTTGATTAAAGTCAATGATCTCAGATAAACTTAAGATAACTAAGCCTTAAAATCTTAGCAATAATTCTTGTGGAGATCTTTTTTTGTAAAAAACTGAGTAACTGCTGTCATCACAGATAAAATGAGGAGGAAGGCAAACTGTTACTTTTTGCTGGTTTTATTGTGGGCGTTTTTCCCTGCTGATAAAATAAATATGTTATGTTAGATATATTTTCTGTATTTTTTTAAATTGTTGTACAGAAACTTTTGGTTCTGAGGCAAACAGGTGGTTGCTACAATACCCATGTGTGTGTGTGGAATTAACTGCTTTATGAATGTACATGGACTTATATTACTATTTTAACTAGATCAATATTTAGTCTAAATCTACATCTGTATGTTCCTTTTAACATGAAAGTGTTTGCCATATTCATTACTAAAACATGACACAATTTTTCCAGTGAAATTTTAATTTGTTTCGTGAAAAAGAGCATAAAGAGTACTCCACAGTAAGTTTCAAAGTTATTTAAAAAACAGTTATTTTAGAGGAAAAGAAGGAAGAAGGAAAGAAGGAAATTTCTACCTATGGAAGATTTTTTCTGCTTTATTTTTAAGTTAATTTTTTTGGGGGGAGGTTAATTTTATTCACAGCTACTCTTCATCTGTTCCTATATATTTCTAAACTGACAGCAAGACAACCTGGAGAGAGATGCTCAGGGGGAGAGGATTTCAGAGACAAAATGGCAAAGAACAGTCACATCAGGATGTTTGTCCAACAAGGCCTCGGGACATGAGTACCTTCTTAAGAATCAAAGGGAACCAGGAACATTTTGCTGGAGCTTGAAAATCATCAATTTCCTGAAAGAAAGGATACATTGGCCAGGGGAAATCTGTACACAATCCATTATTAGTCCAGTTTTGTCTTCCCTAAAAGATCAGTGCTCCCCATTCACAAAGGTTAAATAGTCTACTTAATTTTCTGTCAAAAAAAATCAAAAATATTTAGCAACCCTTTGATCTTCACTAATTCATTTTATAGTGGAATGGAGACAGAACTAGACATATCTTTTTCAAAGCTTTGGCCAGCTTAGTTTAAGTGATAACAGAAGTTGTAAAATCACATTTTTAAAAGTCATTAAAATTTTAGTAGCTCTTTTCAACCAAATTCCAGGATCTCTGAATGGTTTCAAACCCAAATTATGCTTTCTGGATGGATGAAGTATTCTAGCACTAACATGCAGTTTAAAAAAAAAAAAACAAACCAAAAACCTCAAACAAAAAAAAATCAACCAGAAATAACACTGCTTTTCATACCCAAGCTACAAAAGCTGTGTCACTTCACTTTCAAAAACAAAATTACACAAGACAGCTTGAGCCAATCTAACACCTTGTCACTGCTCCCTACTGCATGCTGTCTCTGTTTACCTTGCTTTAGCTGTAACATACATCAGGTCTCTCTGTGAGACAATTTCAGATGGTTTTCTGCTGGGTTAGTGCAATCAATCATTTCAGTGATGATCTTGAGTAGAACCTAAAAAGGAGCAGAACCACACCATGTGAAAGAAGGAAGAGAAGGAGGAGTTGCTCTTGCAGCTGCGTAAGAGGAGACGTCCCCATTTGGCAGTGGTCAGTTGTGCGACTGACTCAGGGTCTCACATAATTCCACCTGGAAAGAGAGCAGGTGATAATCAATTTGACAGCCCTAGTGCTTAGGATTTAACAAGTTCAAGAGAGAATTTAATAGATTAATAATCATTCTGATTGCTAAATATGTGTAGGATGTATCATTTTTCTAGTTGATCATAGTGTAGAGAAAGACCATCACATGTTAGGCTTCATTGTCCAAATTTCAGGAAGACCTGAAGACTGCTGTTGGTTAGAAGTAATATGGCATTGCTGATAAAGCCTGGTATGCCTGAGTATGAAAAGTTGTTAAGAGCATGGCAGAAAGTGTGCTGCCTGCTTCATCAGCAGCTCTCCTATGAAAAGAGCTTCCTACATTTTCTAGACACTAGACTGTGTCTTAGGTGCACTAACAGTAGGTTGAACAGCGTTCTTGTAATACCACAGTGTACAACTTCTGTTGTCTCAGTTCTTGCAGTTATATACAGAGAGACAGTGGATATGGAATCACAAGAAAAACTAAAGGAAAAAAATATGCTACTAGAAAAAAAAGTTATGAAAGGAGTTCCTATCTGTGTATGTAATTATGTCTAGATATATTTTTAATTGTTAAATTGTCGACATTATTTTTAATATTATCTAATTTTTTTGCAATTGAAAAGGAGAATAATTTTATAAAATATTATTGAAATATTGTGTTTATTATTAGTGAAGTCACAATGTTATTAAAATGCTATTGATACAGGAAAGTTGAGCCCGCTAAGTTCATATGTCGTTATTTAAAAGCTCTGAAAAGATACATGATGCATTTCACAGGAAATTAGCTTCTGAATTTTAAATGTTCTTATAGTATAGAAAAGCTGCAACAAGAAAGGATAGAAGATTATGCCAAAATGGCTTTAGCTGAAGAGATTAAATCACAGCTTCCCATATTTATTTATTTACCTCATATCAGGACAGGTAAAGGTATACGTCTTTAGATAATGTCAGATCATGCATATCTCAAGAGCAAAGCCTATCTCTTAGACCAGAGGACTGACACGAAGTTACCTTTTCAAAAATGCAAAATAAAGTAATATGAATATGTGTGGGCATAGAGTGGGATAAAAAAGGCCAGTAGCTGATGATGGGAAAAGTAATTGCAACTATGCATTTTTTGGCTTTCATCATGACTCCCTATTAAATTTGCATACTGAAAGGAAACCAGTAGGAATAAAGGTGGACACTTTGTCAGTCAGCTTCTTTAATAAGTCCTGGTTTTCTGCATCCCATTTTTATTGGGATACACACACACAGAGAACATTCCGAAACGAAAAACAACAGCCCAAATTCTCAAATTATAGAACAAATACTCATTTTTTCTATGCATGATGGTCTTGAACTCATGCAAATCCAAACAGCAACTCCAGGAATATAATGCGAAAATGAAAGGCACAGAGAAATCTCAGGATTCACTGTTTAATCAACCTTTTCACTCCATAGGAGCAGTCATATTTGAAAATCACCACCTCTGTTTCAATCACCAGGTGGATGTAGCAGTTGCCAAAGACAGAGTCAGTCATCTTTCCTTCCATTGAATTCCGTAACTTTGCAGCATACTTTCCTGGCATAAATCTGAAGAACATTCTGACATAGACATATTTCTAAAAATGAAGCAAACCCCACTCTCCAGCTGGGAAAAACAAATTCAACATTTTCAGAATTCTAAGAAGGCTTATTTTCTCATTTAATGCTGTAAATAGACATGTACACGTGCATCTTGGCAAGTGGAGGCTTTTGCATTTTTTTAACAACACCTGCAAAAAGAAAGAGAAGAATGACAAACTAAAGCATGTGTGGGATGATCACATTAGAGGAATGGTTTTATATCCACTGTATGATTTGTACAAAATGAATTCATTTTGATTTAAAATGATAAACACTTCTTTCAAAACTGTGCCAGAAAATATATCATTTTAGCTTTCTTGTTTTAAAGCTATTTTACACTGAACTGCTTCTCTGCAAAGTTACTGCAAATAGCATTTTGCAGCAATCTAAATTAAAATATTTATTATATGCAAGTGATAGTTTGTGACATATTTCTATATAGGTCTTCACTTATCACCTATCACCTTAAGATATCTCAACAAGTTTTTCCTTTTGTCTTTCAGTTAACATGCCCTAAACCAAAAAGCACTTATATAAATAAGAATGATCAAGAAATATGTTTGAAGTTCAACATTTTTAGCATCTCTGGCATAGTTTGTCCATATTAATATTAAAATGAAACCATCCCAGTGAACTACAGTACAATTTATGAAATAATTTAACTCCATAAATATTTTAGCAAATGTTTTATAAGCTTGTGTAAGTATGTAGCTTATCTATTTGTGTGACCAAATTAATTCTCTAATGCACTGGAAAAACCTATATCTTTCTTAACTGAATGGTCAGTCCTACTTCATGATATAGTGTATATTACGGAATCAAAATCACCTTGCTTTGTTTGTCCCTTAAAAATAAGGTAAGAATTTATTGCTGATATGCAGTTGCTTTGCTATGTCAGTAATCTAAGTTTGAAACATAATTTGTTCCAGGTGTTTATCTCACAAGTTGCTTTAAATCCTGAGAACTGAGTATTAAATATTCAGATGGTCAATTTCTAATGTATTAGGCTGGGATCTGAGAGATTCGAGTTCTGCCTGTTTCTATGTTATTTAAGACACATTCATATGTTTGTATGTTGTTGTCTAACTTGTTCTCTCCCCTGTACATATGTGATAAGGTTCATGCTATTCCATCAGGAAGGAAGCATTATGTCATTTATTATTGTTGATTCCAATATGGATTCCATGTTCGGGTGTTACATAAGCATCTCAGATATGAAAAGAAAAAAAAAAGATATTGCAAATTCAAATCAAAGAGTTCCATTCAGAAATCACATTTTATATGATACGGTCATGCTGTCATCTTTCTTTCATAACCCAACAGGAAAGCAGTAATTTAAATGATATATAAATCAGTATGTTCTTCTAAGTGAAGCATTCATTACCCTTTTTTTTTAAGTTAATTTTATGTGCTACCATTTAGAAGACCTGCTTCTTCCTTTCACTAAGTTCCATCTACTGAAAGTGATCTTTCATTCAATTACTGATCTGACATATGAACAAATAGTTGCTGTTATAATTACTTGAATACTCTAAAAAAAATATCATGAACTCCAGAAAAAAAAAAGCAGGATAAAAACTCTTAAGTGTCTGTCCTGCTTAATGTCCTTGGCAATGCAAAGGACAGAAAGCAAAACAGAAAATTTGGATATGTGATTTGTTGGTTTTGGCATAATGATTTTGGTGTTGCTTGTGTTCCCCCTCCTTCTCCCTAAAAGCTATCCTCAACTATCTAACCCTTAGAAATGCTATAATCCAGTTCCGGCCTGCCTGCTGAATGCCATAGCACAAAATCTGTTCAGAACTGGAAAACCTTCTGCAGTGGCAACTTTCAGAAATACATCATCTTCAGATAAAACGTCAAGCGCAAAAGTAAAAGAAGCAGTTGCATTGCTACCATTTCTTCGGTCATCATGGAAAATTCTGCTCACCTAATTTATACGGTCATTCCAAACCTCATTTGACTTATTTAGTTATTACCTTCATGGAGTTTTTCTCAGGGGGTGCCTAAGAAAGGTCAATTTCTGCACCTGACAACCATCTGTTCAGTAACAGAGAACAAACGAGATGGTCTTAGCTGGCTCTTTAATGTGTTATCCTGTAAGTGTCCAAGAAGGGAAGAATCATGTATGTATTTGGTGTGGATAAACCACTTCTCCCCATCCATCCTGAGTGGTGCAAAAAAGAGGGAGGGAAACTTCCTTTGAAAAAGCCCCTGCTGCCTCACTGCAGGGCAGCTCCAGCGGTCCCCCCATTTTCACTGCCCAGCTGAAGAGCACTTCAGCTCTTCTAGTGCTGCACTGTAGGTGGTATGGGGAATAACAAAACTGCGCATCTCCCCTTCACACACCTATTTAACTTAAAAAGCAGGACCATCTCAAGATGGCTGTGTATTACATGCCATTGCAGTGGCCTTCCTCAGAATACATTTTGTCAAGCAACTCTGGAGCCACTACTGCACTAGTTTGGAAGCAGTCACATTCGACCTGCAGTAGTGAGAGGTTTTCCAAGATATTCACGACTGCTACTTTCACTGACTAATTACCACACAATGCATCTGGGTACCATAGGCTTCTAAAACTAGTCTTTTGCTTCTGATGAGCCCTACTAGTTGTTTGTTTTTTGTACAGCAGCTAATGGCTCACCTGATCAATTACAGTTCTGTGAATGGGATCTTCCCTCAACGGGGAAAAATCTCAAACCATCAGCCATTTTTCTTACTTAGCTTTAGAGTTTCTCTCACAGTGAAGGTTTTTCTCTGCATAGTGTCTGCACCACTTGTTTCACAAACAGAAAGGCACTGACTGATAAGACTTGACTTATTAATTGTGCAAAGGGACCAATTATAGCATGTTATTAGGATGTACCTTTGTCTCTGTAGATGTTGAGACTAGAATCACGGGAAGTCAAATATTATGACAACTTGGATAAATAGCTTGAAAGTTATTGGAATATAATATGAATGTGTACACATACATATAATATAATTAAACACATTAAAATAATGCAGGAGTTCCTAAAATGTGACTCATACTTCCATGTTACTAACAAGGGGAAAAGAACTACTGCTGCTAGAAAGAACAGTTGACAAAAGAGTTCGTATACAAAAGGAACTCAAATAAATAGATAATCTTCTCAAACAGGAAAGCATGCAACTGGATTCTTGTATCAGAATATAGCTATAAAGTAACATAACAGGGATATGAAGTGTGATATAAAATACTTTGGCTTCTATTTCAAAATCTTACAAAGGATTTCAGATACTGAAGAGGTGTTGTTGAGATGAAAGAAGACTGTGTTCTAGGTTACCATAATGTAACAGTTTAAAAAGTTCTAGATTATTAAATGTCATAATTAAAACCAAAAACAGTCCTAGCAATTAATTCAAATTTGGCTAATATAAACTGTTTTCTCTGCATAAAAATCTTAAGTGGGTGGAACCACAAAACAATATGGTTATGTAGGGCACGTTCAGTCCAGGTCAATGCTATGCAATACCGTGATCACCTAATGCCTGGTATATTGGAACAGCAATATACAACGCATTATTTACAAGACAGTGTTATTTTTACACGTGTGCATTTATGTGGTTTTTAATTCATTAAGGAAGTACATAGAGCTTGTCAATGCCTGTGTTTCAATGGCTCAAAATGCATTTTTCTTCCTTTGTGGCTACATTACCTTTAGCTAGAAGACATTTTACAGGCACACAAGTCCAAAAAGCAGAGATTTCTATCCACCAGTCTATGTTGAACAAAAAACAGTCTCTTTAGAGTGAAATAGAAAATGCAAGCTAGAAAGACACGAAGTAGGCAGAATATGGCATAAGTTTATTGGACCTAGCCATGTAATTCCATTATCATTTATCTGGTCATACATTCCAATGACATAAATCCCATGTAAAAGGTCCAGCATGTGTTTTTAACTGTTTTTCTCAATAGGTGCATAAGTGTTTCTCTGAATAGGAATCTATGCAATTTTTTCTTATTAACTTTTTGTCATATGTGAAGACATCTGAGAAGCAGTCTGTGTTCTGAAAATAACATTATTTTGGATATTGTAAAAATTATTTATAAGATGGGAAGGAAGAGTCTGCCCTGATTAGTTTTTAAGAGGTACTTTCTTAAGTATTTTTCTTTCATACTTCATGCTTGTTAACTGACCATAAATCATTCATCTGAAGGAAAGGCCTTAAGGTTGCATATCCCTAGTTTTATTCTGACTTATACTTCGATCTTAATTGAATTTGAGGATTTCTGAAGAAATTGCACTGATAAATATAGTACAATGTTTTATTAGAAAATTATTATAGATCTAGTATAAGATTATCTTATTTATCTTGACATTCTTTTACCTTTTTTCTTTTGCCATGTATGTAACAATTACCTTTTCCTATTGATGCTATTGTGAATAAGACAATAGAGGTCACTGCAGACAGTGTAAATTGAGAGTTGGCCTGAGGTTCCTTTCTTCAGAAGACACTATCATCTGTCCTTTTCATAGAAAAAGAAATGCTGACATTTTGTAAACAAAATCAACTGTCTAAGCTGACAGCACACAGAGTGTTCTGTATTCAAAGACCCTTAAAAGCTATTATCTGATGAACATTTGTGAAAAAATGAATATTACAATGTGTAGCATTATTTTACCATTTTAGTGAGGATATTTGCATATGGCAAAGACAGGGAGGTTTGTACACAATGTGTAGCTGACACGTTTGCATCACTAAAAAGATGTGGACTAGTCACTTTTGAAAGGTCATTCTCCAAAGGAAATTATTTTTCTCTGTTATCTAGCATACAATTGTTTAGTTTTCAAACTTTCTGCAGACATTCAAATTTCAGTGTAATCACAATGGTGCATTCCATTAACTATAAAAAAAGATTACGAATGACCTTTCATCAACCAAAAGATATAGCACAACTGGTGGCTTTATATATTTATTTTCAATTAGACATAAAAGTGCAGCAACACACCAATTTTCAGCTACATACTTGCACAAAGACAGGCATTTCAGATTATGCTGATAATAAGAAAGTGTGAATATTAAATGAAAAATAAATCTATATGAAAAAGTAATGAGTATGTAAAGAAGCAAATGAATTTTGATTGTGGCAACAGTGAGAAGAAACAGCTTATTTAAACAAAGAAAGAAAGCAAGAAAATATCTGTTTATCGTTATTACTACAATACTTGCCTCTTTTCATCAAGATTTTTGCTTCTTCATACCATTTTTAAGTAATATTCAAGCAGGAGAAGTCAAACATGACAACAGATACCCTTTATTAGTGTTCCATCAAAACATAGGCTCAATTAAAGTCACAGAATGTTCCATACAGTCTATAAGCTGCTCCTAAACTGCAGATTTGGTGAGATGTGGGCTATCGCTGCAGCAAAAACAAGCTTTAAGAGTTTGCTAATGAAATCCTTCTGGGTCCCATCAGATTCATCTCATCCAGGGTGCAGTCTTATCTCTAATTCTCAGCTTTCTCTTCCTTATTAAAGAGTTCAGCCATAGCTAAAATTAAAATAATCTTGATTAAAATAATTTGGCTTAGTTTGCAGCTCCAAGCTCTTCTAGGAGAGACAGTATACTCATTCAAAGAAGAGAACACTATTACTAAATAAATCTCAGTGAAGCCGTTCTCAAATTGATTCTTGGAGCACACAAGTCTCATGTACTACAATGTGCACAACAGGAATAACTCTATATCTGCTTAATTCATTTGACTCAATACTCACTGACGACCACCACTGTCCACTTCATGGAGCTCCACTCATTGTCTTTGGCCTTGGGTACATGCAAAATATGATGAGTGCATCCTGTGATGTGGAAGCCAATGTCAGTAAGGTAGTACTTGTCATCTAGATGTTCCTTATGCTAGAATCATTCATCTGAAACCATCCTTCTTTATCCCATTCCAAGAAATCAAATGTGATATATTTTAAGCATTTTGCATTATTACAATCATAATACCAGTTTGTGCAGAATTATATTATTACAGCTATATCAAAAAGCAAGAAGGATTCATCTCATATTGAGGGATTTGTTTTACAATAACTTCCTGTCTTTTCTGGCAGATACTCAACAGAGAGGAGTTCAAACACTTTTTAAAGAGTCTCTGTCAAAATAAACTGATAAAAAGCAATACAAAATTTTTTCATATCCTGGATGACCTGATGTTACTTTTTCCTTTGTCAACTCTGCCTCTTTATAGGGCACTAAAAAGCAGTTCTGACTACTGTGGTGGAGTTAGTATTCTTAGACAGATGCAGAATATGTGCTTTTTCTTTGTAAGAACAACCTACCTCCAAGGACCAGAATTAAAGCTGTTCATACAAGAAAAAAATCTGGAAGTAATTTGGCCACTGGAGTATTATCTCTAATGTTAATGTCTTCATTATGTTATCATCCAGTACTTACAAAAATTAATTATTATTATATCAGAAGAAAGCACAGATACCTGACTCCTATATCGGACTTCGAAAATTTGCTTTTTGCACGTTAACTGCAGTGGGTAATTTCAGAATTCATATTCTAATAGTTTCTGCATATACATATTTAGTCAGTAGAAAAGAATGGCACAAAAAGAACACAAATGTCAATCAAAAATTCTCAGTACTACTATCCGAGCAGTAGCCAACCGCCTTTTATGTAAAACGAACAACTGAAACACATACTGGATTTCACAGTCTGGCTTTTCCCAATTTGAACATAAGAGCTCTACTTCAAGTAAGCTTTTATTTGAGATTTTTTTTTTTTAAATTTAGCTAATTTATTTGTTGGAGAAAGGGGGAGAATATGGATTGAAATTTGCAGGTTGAAGTGAGTGACAGTGCTTGCAGTAACAAGGCCTTTTAGAAGAAGGTTTTGTGTTTGCTCCCAAAAGGAGTCAGATTGGATTCATGTAGCGTCCCGGCAGAGTGTGTTCCCTGGCAACTTCTCTTTGACTACATAATAAATAAAGAAAAGAAAGTGCAGTGAAAGCCTTCCTACTTTCAAATTTCAAATTCACTTTCAAATTAAATTTTGTTGTAGTACTAGTTTGCTTTTCACCTTTGCACATCATCAGTAGATGCATTCCTTAGTTAGGATAAACAAAGTGTATTTAGTCATTTTTACAAGATCCATAGAAAACTTGTTTTGTTAAAGTTACAGGTAACAATGAATGGACTCTGAAGACGCCTAGAGAGAAATTCCCTGCCTCATGCCAGACCTTTTGTACTACCAGTTTGATATTTCCTCTAGTGGCACAAAGCTGGTAGAACTGGCATGCACTGGATGGCTCACTGCCTCAGATTGTGCATTTTGGGGCAGTATAAACAGGACAGCATGTAGCTCTGTTTTGCCAAGTCAGCACTGTTAGATTGCTAACACTACCCACTAAGGATAAGAGTGGCCTAGGAGCCTCAATAATAGTAGCTATAACATGTATGAAAATGCGATAGATATGAAAGTGTTGCACACAGCTCCCTGGCAAGAATCATGGAATGGTTTGGGT
>VZTO01011051.1:0-92798 GCA_013400615.1 Syrrhaptes paradoxus
CCATTTCTTTAAAACACTCCCTCAGCTTCTTTTTTTCTTGTTTCACTTCCCTTCTCTGCCTTGCTCTTTGACACTGCAGACCTTGTGTCAGAGCTCCAAAACCCAGGGGCCAGCAGCCAGACAAGCTCAGGTCACTTCTCCTGCATCCAGCCCAGCCGCGCAGGCACACGCCGGGGGCTGCCTGGCCCCAGGGCTTTCAGAGGAGCATCCTCCAAAATGGAGCTTCACCACCACGGCAGGTGAAGCAGAGAATATTGTAAGTGGTCAGAAATTCACTGTTTGCTGCTCTTCTGATAATTCCCTTTAAAAGCAGTGCCCTTTTTGTGTGGCGAGCCTGCTGACGTACACTAACACGTCTGTTACTTTGTTCCAGAAAGGTCTTTCCCCCACCTCCACCCTCACCAGGGAACCAGCCCATGCAGGGGAGGGCCAGCGACCCACCCCAGCACAGCAGGCACCCAAGGAGCACAAGAGCCAGACCTTGTACAAAACAGGGCACAGAACTTCCCTTCACCAGCAGCATCCACTTCGATCGATTTAAACCCACCGTGAAATCACATCCCAAGCTGAACACACTCCCTTTTAACACCTGGAGATTTTTTTCTCATTTGCAGATTAACTTGAAAAAAAGAAATCACTATTCAAAATGAGGAAAAATATTTCCACTTCAGATGGCTTTGCAAGTTGCTCCAAGTCATTTGCAGCTCAGCAATTTGAAATGTTGCTCTTGCAAAGCCGTCTACATTTTTTGGCACAGCTTAATTTTCCGCTGCAAATCCCATGCAATTAATCTGTTCTTCAGAAAGCAAAAAGCAAATGGGGAAGTCCAGTTGCAACAGAAACCTATGGAAATCTTTTCATGAGTTTTAATAGGAACCAAACTAAACCCTGGGCTAACTCGAGACATTGGAACAATCCCCAGCTTGAGACAGACATGGCAAATGCTTGGGACTCCAGACGTCAGGAATGGACCATAATGACCAACTTTTCACATCCCCAGATAGCAATACTCCTGGCTTTGGCTGACCAACACAACCACGTGCAGGGCACGTGTGAACAAGACTCATACCCAACAGATCTGGGTCCCAGGCGTTTGCGACGGTTAATTATCGTGGCTGCCCCTCAAGGCTGATTGATAAATTGATACAAACAGGGCATGCACGCACCAACCATATGTGGGATGCATCTTTTATGGGAACCACAACTAACAGTGTGCTGGGGTCTGGCAGCTTGCTTAACGCACCCCATGTGCAGACCACCCACATGCTGCAGCCTATTAGACCGTGTGCATGCCAACGAGGGTCAGCTCTGCACTGGAGGAGATTAGCTTCCCAGCCTCAACCCTGACTGCAGAGACGGCATAAATTATAGGAGACAATGTCAAGGGAGAAAGTCTACCCAGGTCTCAGATAAATCACAGGAACTAGACACCTTGTGGGTCACCTAGCTTGGCTCCCTCGAGAGCCGCAGCCACTGCTACCGCAGGGCTTTCGCCTCTTGGTGCGACTGCCTCCAGCCACCATCCGGCAAGATCTTGTCAACAAAACAAGCCCATGAGCCCCGCTGTTCTCCAAGCCAGACAGTTGAATCATGAGATCATAAATAGGGGTGATTGAATCATAACTAACGTGTCTGACAATTTTCACTGCTTGCCCTCCTTTTGTCTCATATAAGAGGGAGAAAAGGGGACATGGAGCTGAAACAAGAAGCCCACGACACATCATCACAGCCTCAGAGGTGTTACTGGGATTTGCTGGGCAGCAAACATCCTTCTTGTAGGGCAACGTAAAACAAGCTGGCTGCATCACATCCTGCGTGCCTGAGCACCACAGAGAGGGACACAGTGCAGGCAACCCCCAAGCACGGCAGGCACGGACCCAGCAGAGCCCCCGTGGGAAGTGTGCGATGGAGAAAGGGGGCAGGATGGTGCAGCACAACCCATGCTGGGCTGTTCAGCTGGGGGTATATGAGAATCATGGTGAAGGCATACTTTTTGGCTATAACCAGAAAGTGAGAACCGTAATAAATCATTAAAATGAAGGCAACTGCTGAAAATCAGCAAAAAAAATAAGAAAATATGCATCCTTTCTTTAAGGAACAATATTTCCTTACCTGACAGGCAAAGCATTTCCTTGAGTGTTCAGTTATTGAGTCAGGACCATCTCCTGGGACTCGAGCTCCAAGTCAACACTCAGGGAAACAAAGGCTCTTACCCCAAGGGGTAGCAGGCAGGGGCAGCCCAAACCCTAGACATCAGGCACCTCTATGAGGACAGGTCAAGACTGAGACCATCAGGTGATGGTGCCTGTCTCAGCAGGGCCCGTGGCCAAGCAGGGCCATAGCAGAGCTGGAGATATCCTACAGCATCACTAGGGAGGGAGGAATGCCCCAAGCTGGGGTGAAATGGGCTCCTAGAGCCCCAGCTGGGCCCCATCAGGTCCTATTAGTCATCATAAGATGTGATGCCCATCAGTCAGGTGCAGGTGGAGCTCATACAGTTATCCCATAGCAACTACAGTGAAACCAACACAACAGTACAAGAGCCACCCCAGCCACAGCGGTCCCCATGCAAGATGTGAGTCACCTTGCCATGGAGACACTTTTCCCATTTAGCATGTCCTATTGCACTCAGCCCAGGCTTCAATTCAAGGGGCAATCCAAAAATGCAAGCGGGTTTGTAATCCCATGAGCACGCTAACCAAGAGGAGATGAACAGCTCTACTACATCAGGGTGTAAGAAATGGGCCCAAAACTGCTGATGAGGTTACTTTTATGAATAACAAATTAATGATAGGTTTTTGGAAGGGAAATTGATATGCGAGGAGATGGATTTTCCAAAATGTCAGAACATTCTGTTTCAACATTTTTCAAAATGAAAATGTTGACATTTTGCAAGAATAAAAACTAATTTAAATTTTAGTTTAATGTTAAATGTGGATTCATCAATGAGAAAACTCAATAAAATAATCCATTTTATGTCAAGCATTTTAGAACTTAGCTCAAAATTAATTTGGGTTTGGAATTTAATTAATTGAACCCTTCTGGAAAGTGCAGGTTTTAGCTGGTCTGAAGTGATACAACCTAGTTTACACATTCAGGCATTGAGACAGAAATCCTACACTCAAATTAAAGGAAGGTGGGAGAATGTAAACCAGTTTGAAAGAGTGGCACTTACTGAGACACAAGGACCGGGCTGGGAGAGTGAGATGTACAGGGCTGAACAGTGCAGATCACAGGGGAGAATATTCCAACCAGAGAAAATGATGTAGAAGTGCACAGACCCCACTGGAAGGAGTAAAGGATTTGACATTACAGGGGAAAGTGGGATACAGAAGACAACAAGGGGCTTTGCAAACATGTCTTAATTCCCCTGCATCCTCAGGCTAAGCCCAGCTTCAGAAGATATAAATGCTTGAATAAACATGAGTCAATTTATTATTCCTCTGTGTTTCAAATCTTCCTCACCTTCTGCCTGGCTCATTTACTGCAATTAAATGCTTGTAAACAGATTATAGCCCAAAAGCTACATTTTCCTAGTAAGTGGTCACCTTAACCTCCTCTGCTTTGACTGTGGCTAATATTCCCCAGGTCACACTATAATTACTGAATAATGGGACCAAAGTGAATTCTAGGTCACTTGGTTCAACAGAACTATCTCCAGCATCCAAATCACATATGCAACTGTGCTTGGCTGATTGCTGTGGCAAGCACTGCTTACACAGTCAGGAAAAAATTAGTAATGTCATAATTCTTAAAAATCTTAACAAAAATTGCCCTGAGCACAGGACACATGCTGCTGTGTTAAACTAGTGAGTGTAATAATGAACTCTAGACTCATCTAGTTTTGCTTTCTTGTTGGTTATGGTGCTGTACACATTGTGAAACCAGCAAAATCGAGCCTTCTGTGAAGCAGTGTAATTTTCTGGAAACCTAGATAAGCTTCTCCAAGCCATTCTAAGAACTGGGGTTCAATTACCATGTTTTTAACTCTGTCCAAAATAAGCTTCATCACAACCTATACAGACAGGGAGAACTTCAAGAGCAGCTAGAGGAGCTGTTAACAAGACTGACTTTTTTAATGCTTTGTTTGGTTTTAGTGGCAAGGTCTGAGCTGAAATATTACTGACAGGGATGAAGTTTTTTACAGCTTCTCAAATGGGAAGCAGGTTTTGAGCTGGTGTAGATGAGCATAACTGCACTGAATCAAGGGGGGTTACCAGTTTACAGCAATTGGCACTCCTAGTCTGTATTTTCTGTCCTCTTTGACACTGACTCTATCAAACTGCATTGATTGTCTCTACCAGAAAAAGAAAGAAAAGAAAAGAAAAAAAAAAAGAGAATAAATGTTCCTTCCACATTTAGAGAAAGTTGCTCTCTCCTGAACAGGATTAAGCAAATAATTTCTTTCCTGTGTTGGTATACCACTCCTCTCTCTCTCAACACCAGAAAATGTCTCTGCAAAAATGAGTGAAGAACATGAAGTTGCCCTGAAAAAGAAATACATTACCTAAACTGAGCTTGCAGCATGAGTTTCATAGCCCTCATGGGATGATGTCTACATCCCTTTGGCGTAGCAGGCTGACAATAAAGACCTGTGCTCCCCCCCCGGCCAGCATGCCATGCTTTCCTTGAGTGCCTAAACCCCAGCAGCAGAGAGGAAAAGGGAGACTACTGCATGCAAGTCACTACAGGAAGCCAACTTTTTGTTTTTACATAATCATCTCTATTCTGAGCTTTATGAAAAGTTTATAAAAAGGGAAGGAACAGAAAGTCACAGTGACAATGCAACCAAAACTCCGAGATGCAGTGCAGTACTTAGCAGTGTTTACCTGCTCCAATAATTCTGATCCCAGGGCAGAGTGCTGAAGATTAGCTCCAGACCTCATTAGGCAGGATAGAATTATGTGGGTTAACAAAGTAATACTCTTGGCTTTCTTTTGCATTTTAAAAGTGGCTTGAGACCTATAAAATCCCTTTGAATTTTATTAAAAGTATTCCGCAATAATTTTTCATCCTCCAGCCCAGTTGAGCTGAACTAATAAATTAGCATGTTATCTGTGTGGATATCCATTAGAGCTTCAAATGAAGATTATTAGAGGCAAAAAACAAACAATCCTGGTTACTACTGGGGAGGAAGCAAACTGGTCCACTGAGCAATGGGCACCAAGGATAATGAATGAGGGATACACCTACCCCATGAGCCCACAGGAGATGGGCAACATGAAGAAGAGCATCTCCAGCTGCCAAAAAGGGCAGGATTTGGACACCCTGAGCTAACAGCCGGGCAGGAACCCACTAGAAATAAGTACATATGAAAGCCTCAGGGAAGGCTCATCAGGTTAATCCTTACTGCAGAGTCCAGCTGGGTTTTTGCTCGTACTGAACTGGTACTGGTTGCCCACATGCAAGTCCTGGCCACAGATAAACTCCGTTTTTCAGTTGAGCTGTCTGCCTCAGCTCAAACCCTGCTAAATGCAAGAAAGGCCCAATATCAAAATACATCACACAACTTTCTAGCTGCTACAGCTCCAGGCAGTGCAGTGGCAGACACGGTTTGAAGCTGGGGTGATGTATTCATACTTGGCATCAGCTTCCCCCAAGTCTTTTGCTTTTCTTCCTCACACACGCTTTGGGATTTCTAACAAAAAAAGTCAGTACAAGTAGAGGGTAAGACTTTTTTTTTCTGTTTTGTGAAGCTCATAAACAGGGTGTGAAAAACAGGTGTAACATGGAAAGCAGATGCTGGGAGGTTGTGTCTTTAATAACCTTCTTCAGCAGTACTCTTGACTTGAGTGCTCCTTGCTCAGTGAAAGCTGATGGGATGCTGGCTACACCTCTTGCTCCTGTTGCTGTCCTGAGCAGAGGAGGGCAGTGGGTGGCTGGATTCGAAACCCATCAGGGCAAGTGAAGGAGCTGCCAAGCCCCTGAGTTCCCCATGATGGTCCCAATCTGAGAGCCAGGACTGCACACACAGCCGGGAGGCTCTGGGTGCTTCCCACTCCCTGAGGGTTCTGCAGCAAACCAGAGGACCTGGAGGGGTGACAGTGAAGAGGGATAAAAGAGTTTTACACAAACACACACGGAGCCTTCAGTATGCTTGGCCACCGAACACCTCCCTCAAAGGGAAGCCATCATGCAAACATGTTGCCATTTCCTTGGCCATGCTCCTCTACCCTGTCACTGCAGGACTCATCTTTCTCCCTGCTTGCCTGCCTTGCCAACCTCCTCCTTTTTCCTTCTGCTTACTGATTTATTTCTGTCCCTGGATCTCTGGTCACCAACATGAGCAGGAGCCTGAGGGCTAAGGCACTAAAACCATCCAAGTCCATGCAGGCAGGAGAGTGCAAAAGTAGCTTAATTTACTTCCTCTTCAAGGTATTTCCCAAGGATTACTTTCAACCTCTCAACTACTCCAATTCCCACGACTCTGTCTCCAAAAGGGCAGGCAGCCGGGCAGCTGGGGCATGTCCCGCAGGGTGCTGTGCAGCCAGCCACTGCTCGGGTGTGAGCTGATGGCGTGTCAGCTTCCCTCAGAGCAAACTAATCACAAGGCAGGGATTTTAGGGAAATGTCATCACACACTGCCTAGTTCACTGAACCACAGCAGCTTGGTCGTGTTCCCTGGACTCTTTTTCTCTACCTTAAACAAAACACAGCTCCTTCTTCCAGGGCTCCAGCCACACACTTGCTTTTGCAGCCCCCACCTGCACCAACACCCTCCTGGTGTTAATGTGGACACAGGCTGTTCTTCCTCAAAAGAAAAAAAAGCTCTGCCTGAGCTGAGCCTCATAATGTGCTACCCAAAGTGAATTTCAAGATACATCTCCAAGCCGCTGCTCTTCCCCTGGGGTCACACAGACACCATTTTAGTATGTCTTTATTTCCAGCCTTCCTCCTCTTCATCTAATTCCCTTTCACCTCCCACTCCTATCCTCTATTCTTCTTCTTCTATTATTTTCTAAGAGGAAAATGTTTCTTTTTACTCTCACTCTGTTCCTTTCCTCCTGTCATTCCCTTCATGTCTCATCCACGACGATATTTTTGTTCATGCAATAACTAGTTTGCTCTTTCTCCTCTTCCTGCTGGGCTACTTTGATCTCCGGTTCCTATGTCTGTTTTACACATCCCTTTTCCTCCCTCCAAAGACACATCAGTCTATTTCCCGTCTCCTCCTCCTTACTCATCTCTCTTTTCCTGCTCTGATCTATTCTTGCTGCACCAAACTTGTTTCATGTGCAGACGGTTTGAAAACCTGCTCTGCTGCCCCAATGAGCATTGCAGTGAGAGCTGGAGGATACACGCTGTCAATCCAGCCGCCCTAAACCACCGCGGGATGCCACTCTAACACCCTGCCTTAGCCATGCTTTATTAAGAAGAACACCTGACTCCCAAAGGAAAACCTAAGCCGAGGAGCACTTAGGACGATAATCCCTCGGTCACGTCAAGTTCAGCAGATCACATTGCAGCACAAGCCTGGATCCATCCCAGTTGCTGCCCAGATCTTTGGCAGGAAGGGTGCCAACCACCAGGAATGGCCTTTTCATTGTCTGTAATCGGGAAAATCCCCTGAAAATGGATAAAATTCACTTGCAGCTTCATAGGACTGTGCAGAGAGGAACTTTCAGAGATGCGTACTGTTAGTTACAATAGATCACAGCAAGATTTGGTGCCCAGCAGCAGGGAGCCTGCTGGCCCCGCACAACGGGAAACCTGAGGGTGAAAATTATTCCTCTTCTTCATGTAACAGCCATTTACTAGCCTGTCCCTTGCCCTGAGAATCTGTAAGCAGGGAGAAACAAGTCTAAAAATTATCCATTTCCACCCTGTGCCAAACACACTATTAGCACTTTCTGCAATGTCTCCTCCTGGTGAAAACTCACTTCTACCTGAGCTGGCCACTTCGGGGAGAAAGCAGGGAAGGAGCAGGAACAGACAGCATGGGAACCACTGCAGCATCCCCTCCCGAGACTGAAAAACCCTTCCTCAGGGGCAGACACTGCAAAACAGGGACTTTTGCAGCCTGAGCATTTGGAGGCAGAGCACAAATGCCATTTGGTGCCCTGCAAGTTCTCCCTGGGCATTAGGGCTGGCTGCCAGGCTGCCCAGCTGTCCTGCCTCCAGGGTTTGATGAGCAGCACTTAATCCAGAGGTTACAACAGAGCATTTTGGCCACTTCAATTCTCAGAGCATCATCCAGTGATTTCATTAATGCTGCAGAGTTTGGGACTGACACAAATGTTGGCATTCAGGCCTGGAAAGGAGAAAAGAGGCTTACTTCATTTTTGCTTGTTCTGAAATGATGTGCTTGTTGTGATAGGACTGGTTTAGCAGCAAAGTGAGTCCAAGTTAAAAGACCCAGACTAGAGCAAATGAAACACACTGTGAATTTACCAGAGCATTTGCAACATCAGTCCCGAAAACCTGGCACTGCTTTCTTTTACCTTACACAGCCCTGTGAATCAACCATTCCAAAGATGGTAACTGCCCTGAGAGCCATGATAAGGCCAAGTTTTCCTCCCTAACCTCCAGACCTGAATCCTCCAGGCTCACTAATGACAGCAACCTGCAAGTGAGCTCTGTGCGCACTCAAGCACCCATGAAATAATAAAGTGGCCACAGCAATCTTTATGTCATTGCAAACGTTAGGTGCAGGCTGCCCTTTACATGCCCCAAATCCAAACCTGGTTTGTGTCTGAGCAGAGGAAAAAAAAAAAAATAAAGAGATGAAAAAATTGAGATGAAGCAAGTCTCAGCAATTGCTTCGCACGTACACACACACAGGCAGTGCGTTGTTCGATAGTAATGGTCTGAAACATTATACTTCCACAATGCTATAACAGCATCACTTAGAGTCATTACATGAGCATAATGCAGTTCAATTTGGCAGCATGGGGTTTGCCTTGGTTTTTTACTATAGAAAAGAACAACTAGAAGCCTCGTGAACTTTTGTGAGCCCATCCTAAATAATTTCACTGAAATACAAATTACCATGCCTAAAGCCAGCTCAATCTCTGGGAAATTGAATTAGACCATTTATTAAATAAATATAGTTATTTCTATAGAGAGGGGAACAGTTTGAGTACCTGACAAGCATCTATTGCCACTTTGACATCCAACTGCGCCTGCTGCAAGTGAGCACAGGTCTCCTATGTCCTAGATGTCAATTCTGTGGCTGTCTCAAATGCTCTAGGGAATCTAAAATGTCACAAGACACCTACATTTAGGCACCTGATTCCCTCCCACATTGCCCTACAATAGCAGGTGATGGAAAATGATAAACCTCAGCATGGAAAATCTCTCCTCTGCACAATTTCCAGCCCACCTCTGACCGGGAGCTCCTCAAGACCTCAGAAAATTACCTTTTGGTACCAAGCCAGTTGATTTAACTAGAAAGGCATCATAAATATTAAACAGTCTACATATATACAGCCTAGATAGAGCATATATTTGTACCTCCCTTTTGAGGTTCTATTTACCAACACTGACCAAATTGTGTCCTTGGAGGTAGAGTGAAAAACCTGTGGACTCAGAGCAGACAGTAGTCAAGGGCAGCATTTGTTCATAAATTGAAGTGACACAGGTTAACGGAGAAGAAAGACAATTTCATTATCTGAATCTGAACAGATCTTGTCACATATGAAAAAAACCTTAATGCAGTACTGATGGCAAATATAAGTAAATACCTTAGTAGCTATCATCACTGACTGGACCATAGGAATACCTAACACAATGGCTGTGCTAGAAAACAGCTTCTGACGTGCCGGTAACATTTCATTTTGAACTCAGCCACAGCCACAAAACCCAAGTCTTTTGAACTTGGAAAGATGTATACACTGCACGTGCAGTGAACTCCTAGCCTTGAGGCTGAATGTTGCCTTATTTGGTGAAAATGGATTAGATTTGTCAGGTGAATAAAATTCTTTATTAAATTTGCCTGGCTGAAAGTATGCCTATGTATTTTAGTTTTTCATTAGAGCGCAGCTGAATTTGTCTGAAGTAGTTAAGAATATCGTAAGTGATATATCAGTAACAATTGGACCAAGCCACAGCAGAAACCCCCCAGGAGAACATGCTTTGCCTATGAAACTGAACTCTAAATGCTGCTGGTTTCAATTTGTTCCCACCAGAGGGGAGCAGAAGAGAAATTAGGCTAGGAAAATTTAAAAAAAAATAAAGAAAAAAGAAAAACCTCAAGACCAGCTCTCCTCCCTCACACACAAACACTGCCAGGAGGGACAGCACAAGTATTTTGGAATTAGCTGTGAAGTTCAGCAAGAAGTGCTGGACCAGGGTGCTGAGCAGAGCTGCCCCTTCACCCTCCCCTCCTCCTTCCCACCATCCGCTCCTCGCAGAACGCGTCCGACATCCTACGCCTGGGGAATTCACTGCAGTTGCCCGGGTCTGATTTCTAATTATGATGCAGGATGCACGCTGATAAATTTCCTATGGGATACTCATTATATAGAGCATATGAATGTGCTGTAATCAGGCGTATTTGTTGCTATGGAAAAACACAGCAAGCATGCAGAGCCTTCTGTGTGGCATCTTTAGCATCCCTGCACTCGGAGTACTCGGATTCCTTGGCAGCACACGGCATAGCAACATGTTATCTGGCACGGAAACCAAGGACGTTACAAGTTTCAACTGAAAAACTTGTGGGGCTCGTTAGCCCATTGCAAGGGGTGTTAGACTTAATGATTTTGCATTATTCCCTTTTAAAGCAAAGGGATCAAAGAAAAGTATCACCGGCAGCACGAGTTTGATGGTGTGACCTTTCCCTCCTCCTTCCTAAAGCCTGTTGTCATCTTCTCACGTAGTCTGGCCACATCCATTTTAGGAGGGGAAGCAGGGTTGCTGGACCGTGTACTCAAACCTTTACACGCCGTGGTTAAACGGGGCTTTGCCTGGGCCAGGTAAGGGCATATCAGCCCGAACACCATATAGGGCAACGTCCAGGTCCCAGGTAGGACACGCTGTGCTAAATACAAAAACCAAAAAAAAAAAAAAAGGAAAAAAAGGAAAGAAAGTCACCATGCTTATTAATTAAATCCCCTGCTAATCCCTTCTGTGAGCAGCTGGTGGAGGTGGGGAGGGTGCCAAAGTGCAGTTCTCTCTGTGCTGCTGAGTTAGTGGATCTCGGTGGCACATGGAAACACTCAGACTGTTTGTTTTGTGCCTCCCGTATTTTAAAACACTTAATCCACAGCCTAGGCCCTCAGCACATTGGTTGGGGGCTCTTGCAGTCTCCATAGAGAGGCAGGAGGAGAGATGGGGAGGTAACACTCACTTCCATCATCTTTAAATAACCCCCAGTTCTGTATTTCTGGAAGCTTTGACCCACAGACAGCTTTTTCTGACACTGCTTGAGGTGACAAGGGGGACGGTGCAGCTGCGGGGAGCTGCCAATCGTGCACTGATGGCTGGAGCACCAGCCACGGGAAAAGCCATCAGAGATGCTGAGCATCACAGCCGCCAGGCTCGCGGTGAGGAAGCAGCACTCTCCTTATTCCTGTGAGTTAGTTGCAGCTCTGGGAAATCCCTATACCTCCATTTGGGGCAGAAAAATTAGAATATATTGTCTGGAAATAGGGCCAGGCAGGCTTAAGCTGCTATAACAACCACCTCTGCTCAAACACTTAAATGTTGAATGCAGATATGATGAAGAGTGGGGTGCTTTTTTCTCCAAAACGTGAGTTTACCCATATTGTATTACAGCACCCACATTTCTCTTCACCTTGGGCTGGAAGAGAGATCTGATTCGTACTTGTTGGCTTAGCCCTGCTATTCCTATGCAAAAAATAAAGCTAGAATGAATTAATTTCTTTTCTTTTTTAAAGTGGACACCAGCCCATTGGATCAGGTGGCACCAAGCAGGGCCACCACCAACCCTTTCTGTGATTTCTATCGAGACTAACAACTCCTACTCCAGTAGGAGGATTTTGGAAAAATAGAAGTGCTTGATGTGTGTGAGAGGAGAGGTGTTGAAGCCGTCAGGCTCAGAGAGATGCTCTGCCTTCTCTGCTTTTCCCTGCTCCCATTTCTTTGCCTGAACTCCCCAGCAGTGGCACCATGCTATGAAATCCAAGGATGGGGCTGCCCGATGTGTGACTGTAAACAGCCAGATCAGGATGCCACCAGCCTGTTGAAGATTTCCACTCGCTCTTCCTCAAAATGAATCCATATTTGTCCGATTCCCCACAGCCATAAGTAGCTGAGGTCCCTTCAGAGGGATCAGGCCCTTGAAGGCGGCACCCGGAGCTGCAGCAAGCTGGGAGATGAAGGAGGCACATTCCTGCACCCACACCAGAGCTGTGCCAGCCATACAGCCATCAACCTCTCTGCTGGATTTGGCTGAGCTGAAAAACTGTGTCGTGTAGGAAATCCAAGTGAGTAACAAATGGAGACCTCCACATCTGCATGGTCCATGCTCAATTTAACCAAAAAGAACCATCCTTCCAGCAGTGCTCTACTAGGATGGCAGGTAACCCACCTGAGGGATGGGGGTCCTCCCAGATTCAGCAAGGTTGGTCCAAACTGGTGCTGCTGGTCAACTTTTGCTAGCTTGCATGCAATAAGGTGGGAGCAGGCCAGGTCTCAGGGATAATACCGTGCAAAAGGGTTTTCTCACAGTGCAGAGCTCTCATAGCAGCCTGAGAGGCTTGGCTTCGCTCAAAGTCTGGCTGCCCAGGGAGGAACATGCAGCCGATGGGGGATGCAGCCATTTGGGGATCCCTGTGGCATCGGTGGGAGCAGGCCAGGTCTCAGGGATAATACCGTGCAAAAGGGTTTTCTCACAGTGCAGAGCATAGCAGCCTGAGAGGCTT
This sequence comes from Syrrhaptes paradoxus, assembly GCA_013400615.1. Lineage (NCBI taxonomy): Eukaryota > Metazoa > Chordata > Aves > Pterocliformes > Pteroclidae > Syrrhaptes > Syrrhaptes paradoxus. The sequence goes on from VZTO01011051.1 coordinate 12,825, forward strand.
GGCTTCGCTCAAAGTCTGGCTGCCCAGGGAGGAACACGCAGCCAATGGGGGATGCAGCCATTTGGGGATCCCTGTGGCATCGCTGCCTTTCTTGTGCTTATTCTCATCCAAGCATCTTGGGGTACTCCATAAAATCAGATTAACACCACCAGTCCTATTGCTTGTGAAGACAGGCAACTGGGGAGGAAAGACTAAGAGGGTTTTTCTAAGACACAAATGAGGACTGAAAAAGATGGGGCTCGGTTCAGGCTTGCCACCCGTCTGGAAGAGGTGGTGTTTCCTGCAGCCCATACACTCCTACCCACAGCCTCCCAACCCATCTTCTCCAGCGCATGGGCAGAGCCAGTGCAGTACCGCACATGCAGGGAGCAAACTGAAGGTAAGTAGGAACTTGTACTTGATTGTCACTTCGCATTAATTCTGAAGAAACTTTCACTCACCCAAAGAAGTTGCGTTTCATTTACCTGCCAGATCCTGCAATCTACAATGTGTTTTGGGGAGACACCACTACCTGTATATTTGTACAGCCCCCCACACAATGCCATCCCAGCAGCCTAGCTGGGATAAAACATAAACCTACTAACTTCATAAATGTTTAGCAGCATCGCGAGCTCATAATTCTCCCCAGAACAAGTGTGTTGATGAAAACTAACGTCTCTACCAAGAGGCTGTGATATAAAACCAAGCTGACAACAGACTGGTGACTGCCACCCTCCCGAGTCCCTGGCAAGCGGGCAGGATAACGGTGCAGTGTTATTCACCAAACTTGAAGGAAAACAATTCAAAACATTCTTGGTTTTGTTAGTGTAGATTTTCACAATGGTTATAAATGAGAAACTTGACAAGAAATACGAATACACAATTTCTCAAACAAAACACACCCAGAAGAGTGAAATCCCCCTCCTACTTCAAGGGAAAAGTGTCTCATTCTCCGATGCTGAATACTGATTTAAAACACTGACAGACACAGACCACTAAAACTTCCCGTAATGAACTGTGGTTTTCAGTGTTGGTAAGAAACCTCAAAACACAACAGGAAATGAGGCAAAGGTTTTGTTTTGTTTCCCCTACTGCTGCTTATATAAAAGGGAAATTATTATAATTTATTGCTAAATCCATAACTCAAAAAAAGATCAGATCTCCCCATCCCTCCTGCCCCAGCACAAGCCCCTCCATGCTCCCACGTACACACATGTCCAGAGGAGCAGCACCAAAAGCAGCGCAGGTCTGGGTCATGCCAGGTGTAAAAGAAAGCAGAAGATCTATTTCTGATTTAAGGGGGGGGGGGAAGCAAAAACATTTTTATTCTGTGTCACTTGTCTCTCACCAGCAGTGCTTTTTGTCTTGCTTTTTCTGCATGTGCAGCCTCTTCACGCTTCTCATCACCTCCTTCCCATCCCAACAGCTTGATAATTAAATTGGGACATAAAACAAAGGTGATGAAATGTAGAGAGGTAAGAGCTTCTTAAAACCATGCAGGCACAGGAGGGAGAGCTGGAGAGGGCAGCGGGTTGTGGTATTACTGCACCCATTTCACATGCTGGATAACTGAGCATGAATTCATAGACGTGAAAAGAGCTATTGCGAGTGATCTTATTTCTTGTCTGAGTGTGTCCATGGCAGCAGCTATTCGGACAGTACCAGTAAATAACTATTGAAAAAATACCCAAAAAGATGACACTAATTTTTGTGTTTAGCTTCTGGACTGTGCCTCAAAACTTCCCTGAGTTCAGTGCTTAAAACTACTGACAATTGCACGATTCTTACAGATTTCTTCAACTCCGAATCGAGGGTGAATACAAATATTTGAGGTTGCACTCCCGGTCCTGGGGACTGATCACACTTCTGGGCTAGCTAAGCTTGCAAAAGTTGAAGTAAAAAATCTACTTTCTGTAACAATTTGTGCCTAGAAACTCCAGGCAGATGTGTTTTTAAAAAAATCCACGGAAATACCACAGACAATATTCCCCAACTGCATTCAAATTAGCTATGAATCGGAGCTATTAACTAAGGCAATATTAGCATACACGGAGCAGAGCAGCTATCGGCAGTGCCAGCCTGCCTGTGTCCTGCTGCACATCTTCTCCAAGCACAGCAAACACACAGGACCAGCTCTCTGAAGTGAGCGGGAGGGTTGCTATCCCAGGAAGAGGATTAAGCATAAGCAGTTGTAGACAGGGAAAAAAAAAATGACCTTGTTTTTGAGGACAGAGTCCAAAGCAAGAGCAGTAAAGATCCCAGGGCTGCGTCACTTTGGTAATTCAGCCAGAGGGTGCCATAAATAAGGTCCGCAGGCCAGGATACATTAAGGAGGATGAAGACAGTTTTCCCAGGGATAGAGATGGTAATCTCTGCTCAGCTGCAAAGGGCTGCAGCTGCTGAATAATTGCTTCAATACCAGTGGTTTCAGAGACAGCTTATCAGCCTGCCCTGTCCTGCCCTTGGAGGGGGAGGTTAAGGTCCAGGGACAGAGATAAATTTAGAGGGACAAAGAAATGATAAGTAGAAGGAAGAGGAAGGCCCCTGTTTGCTTCCCATTACACTTCTAGTTTAGAGAGATAAGAATCCTTTTCTTTTTGTCAGAGCAATAAAAGGGAAGTGGATTAGCTGTGTCCGCCAGGATTTTCCTGGTGGACCCTGAAGGAGAAGGGAGCAGCAAGCTTGGGTCACCCAACTCCCTCCTGATGTCCCACTACTGCTGTGACATTAATGATGCCAACTGTCCTAGAGGTGAGCAAAGCCTCTTCCGAGTGGGGTTCACCCCAGTGTAGCTACTCCCTATTTAAGATGAAAAAGTCACCGGTTTCCACCATTTTTGGTGGATAAGATGGGAATTTTTTAACAAGAAGTAGCAGAGTAAAATTAGCTGGGGCACAGCAGGGAGCTGATGCCACTCCACAGCTTCCAGATAGCAATCAAGCAATGCCCAGAAGTTCAGCACACAGGAGCTCAACTATGTCTGTTCTGGCCTGCAAAAAGACATCTTAAGAGCATTAAAAATAAATAAAAATACACCTTTTAAACCTGCACCCAATAGCAGTGAGACAGAGGGCAGGGGGGTGGGAAGAAGGAACCTAAAAGCCCCAGGGAAGAATTTAACCTCATTTTCAAGAGGAAACTGTACAGAAGTATATTGTGCTAACACAGCACTGTTGTGCTTAGAAAGTACCTTTGCAGTGGATTCTCCTCTCTTGGCAGCAGGCTGCACCCTGCTTCTGGGCTAAAAAAGTTTTGGAGTGGTGGGAGCCTCTTGCCTGTAGGGCCCCAGGCAGCCCCCATGCCCTTGCTCAGGACCTGCTGCTTTGCTTCACCCTCAGAAAGAGCCTCATGAAGGGGCACTGCAGATACTCTGAACATCTTTTCAGTGGTTATCCATGGTTACACTCAATTTTTTCAGACAGTGCAGCACAGTAGTGATGTCACTTCTTAAACCACAGTTTATCACAATTCTGAGGTGCCTTGATAAGTCTCATTGAATTCACAGGAAATTAAGCAGATGATTATCTAATCAAGAGCACAAACAGCAATAATTTTCCCTTATCTCCCCATCAGCCTAGGATCTCGAAGCAATTTACAGAATGAGTAAGTCAAGACATGTAGCTAATCTCCAAGGGATGGTACTGTGCCCATTTTACAGGTAGGGAAACTGAGGCACACAGTTCCCGGGCAAAGATAAGCATGCTTTCCCATTACACTACCAACAGACTTATCAGAACCAAGGGGATGACTGTTCAAATAGGAGGATTTGTCTCATGAATGAAAGGAACAGATATGACCTTGAAAGTCTGCATCAAGCTACAGATGAAAGCACGGATCGGACAGGAAAAGACCTAAAGAACACCAGCTTCTTGGTGCAACAATGGGTCTGCCTCTTCCAGGCACATACAGAAAGTCTTGCTCTCTTTACAATAGGTACACATATATGTTCTTCTTTAAAATTCATTCTTACATTGCACTGTTGACTTACCAGCCCTCTGCGGCAAGGGAGGGGTGATGGATTCACATTAATGTGCATCCCGGGAAGCAAGCACATCCCCAGGGGAGCAGCATGATTCATTTTTAATGATACTTCCCTGAGTCTGTAGGCCCCATAAGCCAAGAATTACAAGCCTTGAAAGTCATCATCACTGACTGAGCTGCTGTTGGTGAAGGAGGGTTTCCAGCCCAAGTGGGAGTCGTTACAGCACAGGGATCATTTTAAACTAAGTGACAAGAATATATTAGGAGAAGGAAAATTACACTTTTCAACAACTGAAGAAAAAAAAACACTTCCTGCCAGAAATTCTGATTCAGAAACAAGACAAGAAGGCAAATTGCTTCCCCCGTCTACACTGCATGGAGCAAACCTACACACATAGGTCAGAGGCCTAGCAAGAGCCTGAGGCTAAACTAATTATTGTGATTTGCTCGTCTTTTGTAATTAATCTAGGAAAGGCTTAAGGCTGTTAGCAGCTTTAAAGAAGTAAATCTGAAGGACCAATTAATTAAAAACAGCAGTGCTTAATGAGGACCTTTTGGTTCTCTCATGTTGATTGTTATATTTGCTGAAAGTTAGGTTTCCGCTGTCTGTCAGATCTTGTCTGGTCTTGTAAAATAGATCTTCTTACTTGGTACTTAACCACTTGACACTGGAACAAAAGCTTTCGATTACAAAGCAATTTGTGGGGATTATAATGGAATGAGCTACGCCCACGCTCCCTGATTTAACAATCAATTTGAAGCAATGTTCAGTTCAACCAAGGAGCCTTAAGGACCCTGAACCTAGAGTGTGGATCTTCCCCTCCTCCAGGCTGGACCCCACCGGTGTTCATCATGGAGGCAGGTTGAAAACATGCACCTGAAATCTTTTTTTGAAAATGAAAATATGGATGCACTTTTCCTTACTCAGTCTTGTCTTAAACTGGCAATTAAGCACCCATCTGTCTACACATTTCCTCTGCAAGTGTAAATCTAGTATAGACCAGAAGAATCACGGCTTTCTCTAACCCAGGGATGGAAACAGCAAGTTCTGTTTCTACTGTGCTCTTGGGTCAGGTATGTTGAGGACATCTTATACATGTGGGAAAATGTTGATGCTTTAGTTTATTTCATCAGGGGAACAAGTAATTCACCACAATAACATCCTTGTTTGTTTGTTTGTTTCTGTTAAGCTGGATCTATGAACCAAGTCCTAACAGCAGAGCTCTGCCATGGGGGGAAACCTGGACCAGTGTGTTATCTAAAGACCCTGAGCATCTTAGAGAACAATGATCTCATTCACCAAGTAAATAAGACCTCTGTCACTGGCAAAGACCAGGACCCTGTGCTGTCCTTATATAAGATATGCAAAGTGTTCTGTGCTGGAGAAGAGAAACTGGGAAAGTAGTAAACAAGTACGAAAGGAATAAAGATCAGGTTACTAACTTAGCCCCAGAAACAGCCTTCTGTGAACAAAATTGGACTATTTTGCTTGGCAAGACAGAGGAAACATATCCATGCTATTCTCTTTCAGACACCTTCTCTGTCAGCTGTCCCCACAGCTAGCGTTTTTCACATGCAGCAGATTAATTTTACATTCTCAGCAGGCATCCCTTTTAGAGACCAGCCAACTTCCTGATATTTTGTGTTCAGTTTTTATATCAGCAGATCTATTTTAAATAAAAAGCTATGTGTTTTACAAAACATAAGTGCCAGTAACACAGAGGAAGAATGTGACATTTTTCTCCCCAGGATATTTTGACTGACACATGAAAAAGTCTATAATCCTACATAGGCTCAAGCTGCTCATGTTGACATCCAAATGTTTGGTGAAAAAGAGCTTGATTGCCTTCCAGGAAAGGTGTAGGCTTCTGATTTAATCTCTCCATCCCAGAAAAAAAAAAAAAAACAAAACACCAAAAAAAAACCCAGCTGACCTTAAGTTCTTTCTAAAAATATTTTGTTTTATTCACCTGTCACAAATGCAGAGGGTGAATTGTCTTTCCACTGCTTAACCAAGTCACCACACAAGATCTGATTTATTTTCATCACATTTTCACACTATCAGCTGCTGATCTGAGCCTGTCCCAAAAGCTATCTCGACTCATTGCTCAGCTTGTGGAAATGCTCCCTAGCTCGTACAATGACTTGATCTTCAGCTCAATAGCCTCTGTAAAAGCTCCACAGCTGTGATCTCTCACCATGCGTGGAAGTCTACCATCCTCCTGGAGAATTAGTCACCCCCTGCAGAAAGGAAGCATCTGACTCGTCCATGGAAGTGAGAAAGCCTTCCCCATCCCACACCACCGCTGTGCTGCCTCATCTCAACATTATTCAGCTTCAAAATCCTCCTGGACAGCAGCATGCAGTCTCATTGGAGCCTGCTCTAAAATTAGTCAAACTCCAAACAAGAGCCAGAGCAAAAGTTTATTAATTTCTGGTATCTTTGTGGTTGTCCTTAAATGAAAGCACTCCAATACCAAGACGAACAAACATCCCCTGAGGTTTTTTCACAAATATCACGGTGGAAACTCCGTGAGCTTTGAGTCATTGTTTCAGACTCTTTCATGCCTAACTGGGAGAAACAAAGGCTGAATTCACTCCCCAGCACCTGTGGGGCATGGAAAACCTGCTGGAACTGGGTCTCACTGACCAGAGACACCCAAAATCAGCTCTGCCTCCCAGCAAGGTGCAAGCAGACGTTATCAGTGTGAACAAGCAGCTAATCTCTCCAGGATTGTGAAGGAACAGAGATTTCAAACTGACCTTTCTGTACATGTGTCAGCATTTATGAGTTAAGTTTATGGCTGAACCATATCAGCACTTAAGACAGGAATTACCATGCGAAAGTGAAAGGGCTTATTTTTCAGTCGAGAGAGAGCACATCTATCTGTGCTTCAGACTAGGTTCACATGGATCTAAGTTTTGGGGTTAGGAAAGCTGGTAGCTCACTGTTGCATTCATGGACTTAAAATGTTGGAGGTTTACCTGTGTCAGCAGATGTTGACAGCCTCATATTTTACTTCTGAGCCAGACAGAAATTTGGGAAACATGGTGGAAGAGGGGGATGTTTCTGGTTCTTCCAGATCCACAGAATTGTACTGAGGGAGCTGATATGGGGAAAAATGCACCTCTTCTGATCCATTGGGGTGCAGCTACCCGTCACCAGCTGGGGCTTAGATCTTGGCTTTGGACATGGGTGAAGCAATTTTGAAAAACTGGGAAACTGCAGAGAAGTGGCTACAGAGTCACAGCAGGGCTAGTGCTTGAAAGGACCAGAGCCTTAGGATTAAACTCTGAGCCTCTCATCATCCCTTAGCTGTGGTTAACCCTGTTTTTTTATTTAGGTTTTAAGGAGAGGAAAAAAAAAAAAAGCCAGGGAGGGGGTGGCAGAGGGGAGATGACACAGTTTGCTGTTGAGACACAGGGCTCACCTGAAGGATGAGGCTCATATTAAATGTTAGTACAGCACAAGCGAGCATCGCTGGACCCAGCCAGCCTCAGAGCTGCAAGGGCTGATGCTGGGAAGGGCTGGATGTTTATTTGTGTTCTGGGAGCTACTTCTTGCAGAGTTCCTGGTTTGGAAAAGAAAATATTTACACACAAGCTTTCCCCTGCTTAACTCCCTGCCCCCCAGCTCAGCCTGGGGCTGCAGGTCTGGGCTCTGGGCACCCATGGAGCCATCCCCACGCCACAGCCAGGCTCAGGCAGGGACCCCAGAGCTGCCTTGCTCCAGACTCTGTATCTTTGTCAGTCCTCCCAGACAAGAGCAAGCACAACCTGCCACAGAGCAGATAAACACACAGAGGTGGAGCCAACCATTTTCACCTGCTGATGTTAAATACTGAAGCAATCTGAATGCCTCCACCACAACACAAACAGGAGCTGTGCCCTGCCTTTTAGCTTCACTTTCTGATGGAGACCAGGGTGTTTTAAGCTCAGAGGCACAAGGGTGAGTATGAGCTACTTAACTGAGCACTAAAAATTAAAGTCACTAAGAAATTTTTCCTCTTGACATAAGGATTTCCAGATCCCAGTTTCCAGCAGCTGATGCTGTCAGCAGCTTTGCATACACACGTGCACCAGCCTCAAAAGCCTGGGGAGCAGCATTTTAGACACCCATTCCTGCTGAAACTTGTCACGAGGGAAAAAGGGACTGCCTGCAGTGTGCAGCACTGACCTTGGCATTCTGTCCCATGGCTGTGACCACCACCAGCCCAGGTACAGCTGCAGACCTCCAAGGAGTATTTCAAGAACGGGCTGAAGAACCAGCATGGAATTCACACTAAAAATGTGAATTAAAAACTCAGCCCTTTGGAGAAATCCCTCCTCCCCTAAAACCCAGCCTGGCTGCAGGCCTGTCTCCCCAGCAGCTGTGCCAATGTTTTGTGTGTCCGTGCAGTGAACTGGGTTATCAAACTGATCCATTAAAACTGTATATAGACAATTTTGTGATTTCCCGAGCATGAAGGCAAGATAGGCAGCAGGCTGGCAAGTCGATAATTACTCTGGCTAGATGGCTTAACAGCCCCTGCCCACTGTGACTGGGAAAGGAACAGAAGATCCCAGTCCAGAAACATTAATTTCTTGTTTGTTTAGTTCAACTTGACAAAGACCATGGCATCATCTGGCTGCTTTTAAACAGAGGGGACAGCAGTGCATGAATATCTGATTAGTTGGGTATTATGCCTCTGGATCTAGACCTCAACACCTCTCTAAGATTGGGATTTTTGCATATTCACTTCAAAGTAGGACCCTGCTGGGAATGAAGGAAGCCAGTGGCCACTGGAAACACGGATATCAGACTCCCTGTAAATCACAAAGCAGATAAAAATACAATGTGTCTAATTTTTGTTCTTCCCATAACTCAAAGTATATAAAAATCTATTAAGATATTCAGGAAAGGAGCATCTAAATGCTGTGTCTTACACAGGACAAGAACACTGGCTTGAAAGCAATCAGAAGATGCTTGATAACGTGTTTGCAGCTGTGTCACTAGTGACCTATCAGTCTCCTTACATATGAAGATAGATGTCAAGGCTGAGCCACTGTGTATTCTTGAGATACAAAGGAGAATACTTTGAAAAGTAGTCCCAGAGCACTCCAGTCATCACCATGAGATGAAGCACAATAAGACATCTGAAAAGCTGTGGCAGTTGTTTTATGTCTGATATGTGTTTTTGTGAATAGCAGCTTCAGTAATTTATGTTCTCAGTTGAAAAGCTTTTTGTAGCCTTAATACACACAGTGGTTAACCCTTCAACTCCTCAGCTCAGGAATCTGTGCGAGTCACTGAAGACAAATAGTGCTTTCCTTGGTTCCAGCTGCAGCATCCTTTTTACATCTACACACTAACATCCCTTATTTTCCATGCATATAGGCTAATTGTATCCCTGAAGCACAGAAGATACTCTGAAAGAATTATCCTGAAGTATCAACACATGCCTTCTCCACCCCTCTGCAGCCTGCTCCTTTCCTGAACATCCTTCATTCTGTTCCTTTGGGGCTCCTCCTCTCCTTCCTGAGGAATCCATCTTTTACCTTTGCTGCCTGTACAAACACTGCCATCCAACCCTTCCTGCAAGCGTTTTGCAAGCAATCACTTCTCTAAAGATCAATTCAACACAATTTCCAGTCTTTGATGGAAAAGAGAGGTTTTGCAGCATGACCTCTACCAATCACTCAGGAACGAAGAAACCTAAGTCATACCCAGCGGCGACTAACACTTTTTAGCTGGTGAGATCTCAACAGAAATATCTGCAGTAGTTTTGCATGTGCACACGCATGCATAAAATGCAGGTGATGATTAAGAGAACACTATTGTACAAAGCGAGAACAGAGTGGATCATTCCTTATCACAATAATACCAGTAGGACAAGAATATTTAGTCTTACATGCTGGAAAACAAGAAACACACCCTTGCCTTGTAAACAATACCATCTCTTTTGACTATGTGCCTATCTACACCTTCAGCCTGCATTGGCCTGGGCCCAACTTTGCAGGCTTGAGAAAGTCAACGAAACCCTCAGATGGCTAACACAGGGACACAAAATGCTCCCAGAGCCTTTAAGGTGTTCACATGTCAGTGGAAAAAAGTGATATAGTAACAAATTTGTATGATGTCTGCAGCTGCCTCTGTTGCATCGTGCTGCCACTGCATGTCACTGTTAAGACAGAAAGGCAATGAATGACAGGGATTTTAGGGAAGGCTATAAATCTCTGGTGGAGATGGACCCCATAATCCTCAAGAGCCACTCCCAGTTATATCTTAGTCAGCCCCACTCTCCTAACGCACGTGCAGGATTGAAGACCTGGGGCCTCATTAGCATTTGGGCTAAACTGAAAGCAGCAACAGAATAAAAACACATGCTTGGAAGAGGGAAAAGGTGGGAAAACAGACATGAGAAAAAGGATGGAAACAGGGAAGGGCAAAGAGCAATAGTTAAAGGTCACTTGAAAGTAGAGCTGAAGCTAAATCGTTACCTCTGCTGGTGTCTCTCAGCAATGAAGTCCTTATGAATTTCATAGCAATATAGCAATATCTATTTCTCTACTAACAACAAAATCTCTCAGCCTGCTCAAAATTAATAGGAGCTAAATAGGAACCAGTTCTTGCTGTCCCTTGGTGTTGGCAGCCCATCAGAAGAACAACTCTCTCAACAGCATTGCAATAGCACAACCTGAAAAAGGCACTATCGCAATCGTCCCTCTCTGCTCCTCCCCCTGCAGCCACAGCAGACCCTTGGCTCAAGTGCAGGTCCTAGACCATCTTGTGGTTGTCCTCCTGTGTTGTGCTCATTTCTAGTTTATGAGATCTGGGAGACTCATTTGAGATTAAACAAAGGACTAAAGATTAGGTGTTCTGTAATTTAGTACTTCCTTTGCCTGCTTTATGTTTAGCAGCTTTTGGCAGAGAAAAGGAACAGCAGCAGCCAAGATGGGCTCTTTCTGTGAATCCACACAAGCTAACCAGAAACAAGAGACTGTCACTTGACTCTAGTTAGCAAGTCAAACTTTTATCCAGGGTCCCCTTCCAAACGTTACACTTGCATTCATTTTGCCATCAAGCCATGTGGTTGTTTAAATAGACTCATGGAAAACACATTAAAAAATAAACCTTAGAGCAGATCCAGATGTTTTGAAATGCTAAACTTAGTGCCTCGCACTCTTCCCTCCTCATCTAGCTTAAAAAAATTCCTAAAAAACTCAAAAGCATTCCTGAGCTGGTTTGTAATGAACCATTACTTCATCCTAGAAAGTATACTCTAACACAGACTTAAATAATCAATCTTTTAGCCATAAACACAATTACCAGAACACTTTGAAGGTTTGGATCAACTTCATGGAAGGATAAAAATTCTTTGCTCTCTTTCTTATGTTAAATAAGACTCTTGTTTCCAATAAAAGTTAGTTTTCACATTGAAAGTACACACAGAGGCAAGATGATATCCCCAAGCAGCAATCTTAAGATGATTCAGTAGGCAAGGAAAGCTCACAGGAAAGAAGACAAAGGCACTTTGCACCTGATTTTTCAAGGTGCTCTGCACAAGGCAGAAGAACCCAAGCTCAACAGCACTGCCTTGCTCAAACCATGCAATAAGCACAAGCACACTTGTCCCTCACCAACTGACGCGGCACTCCTCATCATCCGTCTTACTCACAGGCACAGTTTGGAGCTGGAGGGCCACACAGTATCACAGCATTGCTCTTTTATTTGACATCCCTGAAGACCTTGAACTCCCATGTAAACCCTCCCCTGTTTTTGAGAAGCTCCATTTCAAAAAGTTAATTCCTCCATTACTAGACCAGTATCCAGCACATCAGACAGCCCTCACTCGCTTTAAAGAAAAAAAAATTCCATGGCCTGAAACAGAAAAGCCAAGAAGCTGCTGGTAGAGCCATCTGCCCTGCCAGGCAGCCGAGGAGCCTACACACACCACAAACACGCATGGTTTCCTCATGACTTCTGCAGAAATATTCACATGCTTCAGTTCCTGGAAAGAGAAGATGCAAAGAGCTCAGCTACCAGCAGGACCAAGCCCTGCTGTAATACCATGAAAATGGAAGGGAAGAAAGCAAACCGTTGCGAGTTCTACTCAGTTCTGGAGTCAGCTGCCATTTGCACATTACTCCTTCCTCCCACTCCTATGTTTTATTTCCAAGGCAAAGATTTTTACCCTGATCTTGTTCCCTTGGGCTGGCCAGGAACCTCCTCAATTCCTTCCCCATACCACAAGTCAGACTCATCATTAAATAACTGCCAGGCCAGAATCAGTCACATCATTTTTCCTCCTTCTTTTCCAGGTATTATCTAATATTACCCAAGCTCTCCCCCTATAATACATCTTCCTATAGCTTTCAGGCAGTCTGAGAAACAATAGAGATGATGATTTATTTTTTATAATCCTAGACAGAGTAATTGAAGCCTTACCTCCCTGAAAAGTAGCTGAGGGTTACTCACTGGATAAATATGTCAAGTGCATTCATATAACCAGCCTTACGTTCAGCCACAAGGAACTTTACTGGGAAAGACATTAAGACTAGGTCACCAGGATGAGACAACTCTGGTGATGGCCATCCTCCATATCTCTCAGGCCCAGTTTTCAGGCTTATTTATGCACAAACACCAAGAACAAACTAGTGAATCTGCATGCTTAGGTGCTTTGGGGAATCCTCTTAAGGTACTCATCGCCAGCTATAAGTGCTTCACTACTTCTGAAGCCGTGACCAACAAACTCTTCTTTACATATGGAGCACAGAAGTCCCATAAGCAACCTGAACTTCCTAGACGAGAAGGTGTTTCTAATCAATGAAATGGCCTCACTTCAAAATCATTCACCGAGATACATTCAGATCTAGACTGACAGTAGTTTTTATGCTTTAAAAAGAAAGGAAAAAAATTATATTTTTCTAGCAAAGCTTGCATCAAAATTGTCATTAACATTTTCCTAGTATCACAAGTTTGGTCATGTCTCTCTCCTCTCCCTCTGTCCCCCAGCCCGTTCAGAGGTGCTGCTTTATCCAGACCGGTTTGTGGGTGGTGTAAATCTTACAAGCATCAGTGAAGACTTCCCCAACGAGTTTTGCTTAACAAAAAAGAAGTGTCCCAGCCTACTTGTCAAAGCATTTCTTCAAGATCTGGGCCCTTGAGACTTATCTAAACTGCATGTTGCAGATCAGCTTTAAAATTAGCTCCAAAGCGTTTGGAAATTATTACAGTCCACTAGCTCTGCAATTACAAAGAGCTTTGTAATTGCTTTGAAGCTTCAGTTAGACAAGACTAATGCTGCATAGAGCCATTTGCAACCTGATCATCAGTAAGGGTCGTATGTTCATATCTGCACATAAACCTGAACCACTGAAGGGCTGGACACTACAAACCACATGCCTCCAGGCATCCTGTGGTAATATGCTGCCCCATAAAACAATCTTCTATAAAATAAGAAAATAATGTATTACATGCTGGTTTAATTGTTAGTTACAGTTTCCTCATAAAGCAGCGTATATAAGAGGGCACTGTGAGAAGCTGGTATGTTTTATAGAGGAGGCCAGCAAATTATGGCTCAGCTGTATGGAAATGATTAGCACCTGCACATCGGCACAAAGCAGCAAAGTTTAGAAACCATGATCTCAGCTCTTGGCAGAATGAAGAGCCTGAAAGGTCTTAAGTTTTCCAGGGCAATAAATTCAGTTATTACTGAGATTATATTAACTTAAATTAACTTCCATCAGGTTTTTTTTTGTAGCAGCATAAACAATCCTACTCGCATCTTACCCAGTCAGGCACAAGTCAATGGTATTGCTTCTTATGGGCAGGAAAGATGAGTCCTGTAGGAAGACCTGACCCTACAACTCATACTCATGTGAATAGACCTTAAGTCCAATACACATCCTGAGTAATAAAAAAATGTAAAACTTTAGAAGTGTTTGTGATGAGAATTTCTTTACTAAAAATCTATTTTTCATTTAAAATGGCAACTTTTCTCTCCAAATGTTTTCTAAAATATGTATACACACGCAAAAGTAAATTCACTCTGCCAGCAGAGAAAAAGCTTTCAGCAATTTACCAACAAGCAAATATTTTTTCCAGACATTCTAGCAAAATGAAAATATAGTTCAAAATAATTCCTATGTAAAAACTGCAGTTTTTTCTTTTGGTATTTGTTTTGGTGTGTTTTGTTGCTTGGACTCATTTTGATTACTATTATTTGTGTGACGGAATGTAAAAACCTAACTGTGAGACTCAAGATTACAGAATTAAGGTCCCTTGAATGAGTCAATCTCTTTCAGCAGAACACTCCACAATCAAGGGGATATTTTACCCAAGAGGAAGGTGCTGTGCAAGAACCACCACGAGCCCTGTTTGTGAGGGCTGGTGCAGGGCCGCCTGGGTTGCGCCCAGCCCATGGGGCATGCCGGAGAACCGTTCACTAGGAAATCTGCTAGGTCACAATGCTCATTAATCCTCCACTCATATCTGCTGTAATTGAGAAAACCCAGTTGNGACCACCATGAGCCCTGTTCGTGAGGGCTGGTGCACGCCGCCTGGGTTGCACCCAGCCCATGGAGCATGCAGGAGAACCATTCACTAGGAAATCTGCTGGGTCACAATGCTCATTAATCCTCCACTCATATCTGCCGTAATTTAGAAAACCCAGTTGCTGCTGTGGTAAAAGAGCTGGCTAGAAGCAGACAGGACCATGGGCTCTAAAATGAGGCAGAAACTCTAGAACGAGGAAGAGGGAGGCAACTTCCCTCTCAAGTCACTTCTTGCAGGTTTGGTTCCAGTTCTTCTCACAGATGTGGAGCCCTTTTCCATCAGCGTGGCTATATGGGCATTGCAGCAAGGTCCTAAACTCTTGTACATTGTTAATATCCATCGCCTTGGGGAGTGGAAAATGTCATTCTTCTGCCTGTCAGTGCCAGGGGGATGATGAGCTAAGTAGGAAGCAGAAGAAAACAGCAGAAAAACAGACACCTCCATCTCCCACCGCCTGCAAGGAGCTGGAGGAAGACTGGGCATCAGCCCTGGTGCTGCTGATGTTCTTTGCCCAGCTGAGCCCCACGCAGCCATGGCTGGTTAACTCCAGCCCACAGCCTCATGAGGAACACCACATCATGGTCCCAACTCCATCACAAACATCCCTTATCTACCACCTACAAACTCCTTCAGCTCTGAGGAGAGCCCAGGCAGACAGGGCGTTACTGCATGCCTCTAACTAGACATCGCTTGAGAAAGAAGAGAAGACAGTGCTTTCTCCCTGGGTAATACTGCCTGTTTCACTTAATTAAAATCTTTTAATAGGCGTCTCCCTCCCTCACACCTCCCTGTTAGCAGACATCTTATTCAGAGTAGGAAAATGAACAGCATTTTCAATACTTTGATGTTACCCAGAACAAATTAAAAATTAAATTAATCTGGTTAGTCACTTCTAGAGTACAATGCCTTTTGTGTTACGTTACTTGTTGGTATTTTTTCTTGTAGCTGACACCCGTGTTAGAAAGCAATTGGATCTTTGTACGTTTTACAGCAATCAGATCTTCTGCATTAGTGTAACCCTGTCTTAAACCTTTGAACCAAAGCTTGAAGCCACAGGTATTTGAAGAGGGGGAATATGTCTCCCTGTTCTACATCTACAGGATCACAGAAAACACAAACTCAGCCTGTCAGCAGGAGAACCACCCCGATGTACCGCTAAAACAGACTGCCAGACTAATAGAGGGATGAAAAATCATCAATTTTTAGAAGATCTTGTGTATGGAAAGCACAGAAAAGGGTATGAACAAGAGAGGATATGAAATAACTCCAAACCAAATAAACCCCGTTTGCCCTAGTTTGCTTGCCTTAAAAAAAAAAAAAAAAAGCCACCCAAACAAACCACCCAAACACCAAAGTCAATTTGGATAGGGTTTTTTTTGTGTTTTCTAGAAAGGTTTCAGAGATGTGCCTTGACTTCATCCCATCTTTTTGTACTGTCTGAGCATTTCACCATCAGTCACAAACCAACTGCACACTGAGAAAGTTCATTCAACCTCATTTTACAAAAGGACTCTGTGGACTTGATCCTTTTTAAGTCTGTCCTCATAAAAAAGTTAGTACCTGCAACCAGACCTTACCCCTGCCTTGACTTGCATTGGCTCAGAAAAACTTACTTACTGTCAGGTTAAATCAGATTCCTACATCCATCTCGTCACAGATCCTGTTCCTGACCTTGCTTGGCAGGACACGCCTTGGAGGAAGAGCTGAGGACTCTTGGGGCAGAGAGTAGCAGCTCACCTTGCCAAGACTCCTCTGGCAGTGAGAAAGCAGATCTAAAATCCTTCAAGCTGCTCCAGATCTGAATAGCCTAAAATGCAGACCCAGAGCATGACAGGGTAAGGAAGGGATCAGCTGGAGGTCCAACCCCGCTGCTCGGAGCGGCTCCAATGAGAACTGGCTGCTCAGGACTGTGTCCAGGTAAGGTCTGAGCATCCCTGAGGACAGAGATCCCACATCCCCTCTGGGCCCCAGTTCCAGTGTTTGAGCACCCTCACAAAGAAAAATCATTAACAAAACAGCAGCAGCTCTAGTATCATCAGGTTGGTAAATGGATTTAATTGTTATTTTTTTATCAAATGCGCAATCTGAAGCAGCAATGGTGTAAGTGCATTTCTGCCTGAACCTCTGCTGCGCAGGACTGCCGAGAACATGTGCGTGAGAGGGGAAGAGAAACTATTTGGAGAACATCTTTGCCTGCTGCCCAGCTGGGTGCTGAGGGGTAGGTTGTTCCTCTCCCTTCCCATAGAAGACGTTTCACTCCTCCTACAAAGCTGTTGGTCTGGTACATCCAGCACCAAGATACAGAGAGTTCAACAGCGCAGCAGTTCAGAGCGAGCTGTGAAGCACGCCCGGCAGCAGAGACGGCTGCTGCAGAAGGGACTGCTCAACCTGCTTCTGTTACAAAAATATTCCCTCTCCACCACGGGTGTTTAGATGCAGCTTTCCTCCCCTGACAGAAGTGTTTCTCTCCCCATAGCTCAGAGCAGAGGATAAGACTTGTCAGGTGGGAGCTGCAGCTATTCCTGTTAACGGGCTTCTTCCTGTAAGTTGAACCATGCTGCTCCTCTCTGAATATTTTATCTGGTATTAGCAGTGAGGGAAATTGTCTCCTTCCTCTTATCCTCCCATTTTGAATAGAAAAATTAAGTGACGGGGGAGAAGTACCTCCCCAACAGCACCACAGCCACGTCAGCTTGAACCAACCCCAGTTTTTCAGATAAATCAGATTTATGGGCCCAAGAGGCACTTGTATGCCATGTCCGAGCACACAGACAGGATGCCCAAGCCCATCAGACATCGAGCCCCAGCTCCAACAGGCCCTCCAGCACTGGTCACCCACCCCTCCTCGCATCCCCCACCTCCCGCAGTTTTCCTCATGTCTCTGTGGAGCAGCTGCCCCTCACCGGGGCCACAAAGCTGCACCTCCACCACCACATTTTCCCTATATAAAGGCACTCTCTCCCCCCCAAAGGTAACCATGAGACTACGGTAATGCTTGAAAATGAAAAAAGCCTATAGAAGTTACAATAATTAAAATTCCATTTTAATTCCTCTGCGCAGGGGAGGGAGAAGAGGTCTCCGGCACATTTTCCCACTGCCACAACAGTTCATGCATTGTGTTATAAAATTTTTCAGTGTCATTTATTTTTATTTGGCCTGTGAAATACTTTGGGGAAGGGCTCCTCTTAAATGGCTCATAAAGTTTGACAGGAACTAAACCTCCCACTGTTTTTGTGACCGATATAAAAAAGAACCAACTTAGTTGGCACCCTTAATGCATGTTTTATGGGAAAAGGAAGACTGCCCCTCTGTGTAAGCAGCCGATTCCTGAGCAGACCGAGTTCAGTCCTGTAAGCATCTTTTGTGGCATTTTACGAGGTAAAGGCTTTCCTTATAAAGTTCTGGCCTCGCCACAAATCCACTTCCCTCTGGGCTCATCCATTAATAAGCACTTTCATTAAAATTCCACCTTTCTTAGAGAAACAGCCAAGCTAATTTAACAGGAAATTGACTTTCTCCATCACCCTCGTGTCTTTGACTGCAGCGACACCAGCCAGCGTTGGCCAGAGACATCCGGCTCATTAACATTTCTCCTTCGTGCATCTATTTGCAAAAGCCCCCCGGTTCCTCACACCGTCTGGGGGGAGAGGAAATGGGAAGGTCTCAGGACAGTCACCTGGAAGATGCAGTCACTTTCAGAGAAACACCCAGAAGCGATTAGCCTGTTGGATCTTCTGCTATCACCCACCTCCAAGGGAGCGTGACACAGCCCGGGAATAATGATGGAGCTCAAAAGGACTGGGACCAAACAGCGATGGCACTGGTCTGAGGGTTAGTGGTGCAGCCAAACACACAGCACATGGACAGCAAGAGGGGATCAGCTCAAGAGAGATTAAGTGAGGGACAGGGTCACACGGACTGTGGCAGAGCTAGCTCTCAGTGCACTGCATGCAGCCAGAGCATCATCTTCCTGGAGGTGTTAATCTGTCACCAGCGAAAGATCAATCCTATTGCAATAAGGAAAAACCCCAACCTCGTGACACAGACTACATTCCAGAAAATAAATTTCATCAGCATGCCAATATTTTATGAGCAGAGAAGGGGGCTGAGTTCATCAAATACATTATCTGCATCCACTATATTGACAAATTTATAAGAATTAAGAACTTTTTTGGCTTTATTGTAAAAATCCATTTTATTCTCTTTTGGCTTTCAAGACAAGCTTTCAGGTAGAAGGCTCTACATAACACCACTGTATTTAGAAATGAGAAAGCAGAAATGACAGTGACTCCCATCTGCCCATAGAAAAACATAGCATAAAAAATTCCGTATGAATTTATTTTGCATTCTGGTGACGTATCTCTCTGCATTTCACAAGAAAATGTCCAGGGAAAATGACAGGTTTATTTTTAGCCTTTCTTTAATCTTTGCAGAGTATGGCAGCAGATTGCAACCCATCATGAGTGTCCCAAACTAGGCTGAAATATGCTGTTGAAAAAGAATGGGTTTGGATTGACTGTCATACTGCAAAGATATGGAGATGTTCTTAACAACCAGCCCCACTCCAGCTATAAGAAATTTGATCATATGCATTTCATTCTCAGTGTCACATAGAAGTGGGAGATACATT
Source organism: Syrrhaptes paradoxus (assembly GCA_013400615.1). Classification (NCBI taxonomy): domain Eukaryota; kingdom Metazoa; phylum Chordata; class Aves; order Pterocliformes; family Pteroclidae; genus Syrrhaptes; species Syrrhaptes paradoxus. The sequence continues at coordinate 31,952 of VZTO01011051.1, forward strand.
TGTCACTGGATAATACATTCAGAATTAACAAGAAGAACTTGTCAGGTTTTGGCTGCAACCACTGAAGCTAAAGCCTAGAGCGAAATAAACTGTCAGATCAGTGCTTTGTTAAAAGGATTAAAACCCATTCTTAAGGGTGGAGCTGTAGAAAAGCTTTTAAGCTTTATACTTACACCTGAAAGGTTTTAAACAGGGATTCTAACAAAGACTGACACAACACAAATATTTTTAAAAACAACAGCTAATCTGACCTTGCAAGTGGGACCATCTCCCGAATCCTCTGTGTTGTGAACCGTGTGCTGAGCAAGCGCTGCTGAGAAACCCTGGATCCGTCAGGTGGTCACTAATTATTGGCCACATTTTTTGGCATCTGCTCAAGTTGCTGCAGAATCGGTGACTGTTTTGTAAGTTGGTCTCGTTACAGACCTACTACGGTAATTGATTTGCACAGTGGCCATGTGGTAACTCATAAAACTTTGCACAAAGGTCCCAATTCTGCAAATACTTCCTCCTGCACTTAGGGGAAACAAAGCACCCTCTGGAAGTCAGAGTTCAGCCACATTCCCAGCCTGCAAACAAGCATTAGGAGGATCAGACCATTGCCTTGCAGCCTTTATACCACAGAGAAAAATGTTTTCCTACATTCAATTAATTACAAAATTGCACTGTGTGATACCCTTGTGAATGCCGTAGGTGTTACGGTGCCACTCATTCTGCAGCTGGGGAAGCGGAGCTATGACTCAGAGGCACAGCGAGCTGCTTAAGGTCACACAGTAGCTCAGTCATAAATAGCACCCAGGTGCCCTGCTCTTGCCCAACTCTGAGCTTTCTCACACTGCTTTAACAGTATTGTGGGACCTCGACTCCAGCTTCAAAGAGGTTTTGAACCCACTCAGTGTCTGGCCCGTCCTGCATCTGCTTTACTCACCCCTTCACCCAGCCTGCACTGAACTGTTGTGCCCCGTTGTTCATCACTCTCCTGCCACCTCCTGGTCCTCAGCTGGGCAAGGCAGACACAGGCATCCCCTTATGGCACTGGGGTAAAGAAACAAGTAGTACCAGGCACTGGATGAGATGCAACAAGCAGTATAGCAATGCAAACATCACAAACTCTGCAGCAGAGAGGCTGATGGACACCAAAGCATCTATACATCTGTTACACCTATATCATCCATCAATAAAATAAAAAGGGAGGTCATTGAAACACCTTGTAAAGCCCACGCACTCAGTTACAAATTTTCGTCTTCCAGAGGCTCAGCTTTTCCTCCCCCGTTTGGGCTCAAGGAAAGATTTCTGGGCTCTGCAGTTGTGGGAGCTTGTGGGAGTTGAGCTTTACAGTACTGGACCCCAAGGAGGAAGAAAGCACCAGCTGCAGACCCCCTGGCTTTGTAGAGGCTACAATCCAAGGACAAAGCAGAGCTGGAACAAGTCTGCATCACACAAGTCAGATGTTTTTTTCTGAAAGTGCCATAAAATGAATCCAGATAAGATTAAAGTTCAGTGACTCTGACAGACATCAGATAGTACAGCATCAATGGCCTGGGATCATGAGAGCTGAAGACTAATCTCATTGTGATATAGCTATAGTAATCTAGGAATATGAGGAAGTCTCTTAAAATTCTCCATATCTCCCTGCCAGACGATAGGATGTGTCTCTATTGAGTTCATCTGCCCAGGTTATTGAGTCATCAGATCACAGCCTGTTCCTCAGCACTGAGACACCCACCGCAGCTGTCAGGCCCACAGTAGACAGCCTTTGACAATCTCATATTTAATACTGGTATTTAAGTAGCATAATAGACATTACTAAATAATCTTAAGAAATAGGTTTGGGTTTTTTTAAAGCAAGGAATCCTTGTTTCATATTTGAATCCAATTTTGGTCCAGAAGAGGCCCCTTTGCCCCACCTGGGAGGGAAGGCACTGTGTCATCACACCTTTTCTAGCGACCAGACCAGGCTATGAAGCATCAGGCCTCCCAACACCTCTCACTATTATATACCACAACTGTGCAGCATCACTCCTTGTGTAAAGCTGTGCTGTTACCCCTCCTGCTTTCTACACCAACCTTCTTGAGGGCTGGGAGGATGGGGTGCTTTTTTGATATTTGAACTCAGTTATGATAAGTACTGTACACTCACTGAAATATCGATATACCCCTGGTGACCATCCCTGCAAGGTAATTAGGTTTGTTGCTTTCACAAAAATGAAAGCAAATAAAATAACAAAAAAAAGTGTAATTATGGTTTGGAGAGCACTGGTCTCAATTTTTCCATTCTCAAAAGTCCTCTAGGGAAACAAAGAATGAGAGCTACTTATTGATTTCATCCTCCTGACGCTCACACACAAGACTTGCTGGAAAACAGGACCCTCTGCTAGAAATCACTGCTGTCCTCAGCTCCCCCAGGGAAACAGGGAGGGGGAAGCAGAAGCAAAGGCACTTGAGTTGAAAAGGGAAAAAAATAGAGAAGGGAAAAAAAAAAGAAAAAGAGGGCAACAGTTTCGGCTTTCATTATAAGCACTGTTATATCAACAATGGCTGGGGAACAAAGGAAGCCATTTCCACTAGTTCCTGCTTCAATTAGTTATTTGAACTAGTGAAGATTGTGCCACTTTATCTCCCCCTTGTAACATAATCATTGTATTTTACATCTCATGCGAAAAAAGGCCTGCCAGAGGACATTATCTGGCTCTGGGTCATACATCACAGGAGATAACATCGTTATTCATGTCAAAAGGGATGATCAAGGTCTTCCTGTTTTATCAGCGATTAGCCAGGAAAGAAAAGCTGCTGCTGCTGCTCTTGGCAGGTAGCCAGGCGCTGGATGAGTATTACCATCCCCGTGCAGCCAGCATCGCTCACAGCTCAACTGCGCTGGGCCTCAGAGCCACACAGGAACGGCTCTTCCACAGCCATCCACATCCTGGCTGCTGGGGCAGGCACTGGGCTTTCATTAGCTCGGCAGAAGATGGGATCCTCAGAGAGAGGGTCTGATCCGGCTCCCACCAGCAGTACTGGTGCTCCGGTGCCATGGTCCTCCCTGGGTTAGGATGGAGGGAAGTGTGCAGCTAAACCAGGCTTTTAGCAACTTGGGAGGGTCTGGGTGGCACCCAAGTCCCCTGAGCATGAGCCAGACTGCTCTCTTCATCCCCAGATGCCCTCACCTTGGCTGGAGCCACCTCCCTCCCTTTCCAGCTGCTATTTGTTCCACTCTTTCTCCCCACCCTGGATGGCACTGGGTTAAAGCTGAGGCAGAGCTCAGCCTCTGGCTTTGCGGCTTGCTGAATTATTCCACTTCCCGAGCACCTTCCCTTGAGCTCAGAGCTCTTCACTCCTGAATGCTTAGCATATTCCCAATTTAAACATCTCGAGCAGTTTACCTACTATCTGAGAGCAACAGTAAAACCTACCCACCTTATCTCAGCTACAAGCCCAAAGGGAGTTAGAATTCAGTGCCTTATGCCTCGAATGCTATCAAAAAAGAAAAATGCTGCTACTTGAAAAATACACCATGTTGAACTACAGATGTACATTCCACAGTGTCTTCCTGAAGCGACTTAGCTTTATGTGCCCGATGCAGGGCTCATTGACCCAGGGAAGTCTGAGCTCTGGCTCTGTATCCATCAGCAGTAACAGGGCTGTGGAAATTCAGCACCCCAAATCACCAGGCAAGACTCATCTGAACAGGCTTTTGCTGTCTCCTCCCACCCAACTGACCACAGACAAATCCATTCACCATTGGTATTGTTGTAAATCAAAACACATAGAAGATCCTATGTGTGAGTTGGACAATTAATTTAAGACAAATCTGTACAAGTTCTCTATGTTGCTAAAATGTAAAAATCAGCAGCATGATAAACAAGCACAAAAGCACATAAGAGATACGTAACCTCCTACTTTGAGGAAAAAAAACTTCCTGCAAGTGCACATTTTGGCTAGATTCGTTGTGTGGGTTTTATAACTCTCCCTGGGTCGTCTATCATGGGCCAGAGATGAGGAAAGACAGACAGGAACTGCTGTAGCAAATCATTCCAATAGTTATTCCAATAATTTCAACAACAGTTACTCCAGCTCAGAGCCTGACACACGATTACGATGTTGCAGCAACCAGCATGAAACTGGAAGAGTGCTAATAGCAAAAATAAAGTGTGAACCAAAACTTATTAAACCTTGCGATACTTTAAAAATAATAACAAAAGAAATCTGAGACCAAATGCCATTTCCCTTCAAAGGGAGAGAAAATTAAAAATGACTCAGCAAGTATGAGTCAGGACAGGAAACTTGTCACGGAGCCAGTGATTGTAGCTCCAGTGGAAATGGGCACGAGGGCTGCGAATTGCTGTCGCTGGCGTGTTCGTCATCGCTAACGCTGCCAAACACGACGTGTGACCTCCCTGCAGAGCCGCGTAGGACAGGCTCACCATGAAGAACTCGAGAAAGTCAGATGTTCCTCCAGATGAGTTATGAAAAGGAAATATAACTGTTCAAACAGACCACAAAAATAAGCCAGGTTAAGCCAGCACAGCTGGGGCTCTCGCAGGTCACACAGTTAAGCAGAAAAACAGCAAGAGTCTGAGGGCAGAGGTTTTTATGAAGGGTTGCACCAACAGGCTGGGCGATGACCTGTTTCTGTCTCAGATGCTGATCTCAAAGCCGTACTTTCCTCCTGCCCCCCACCAAGCTAAGGTGGTGATGTAAAGCAGCTGTCCCCAAACGGTAGACAAAGGGTACCCTGAGCCTTCCAGACCTTTGGAGTCTGGACACAAAATGACTTTAACTGCAGGACATCTTGTCTGACCAGCTGACAGCTGAATCATCCCAGTTCTCTTTCAGCAGAGCCATGGCTTGGGACTGCCACAAAGTTCCTGAAACCCAGGCTGGGAGCAGCACCCTGGCACCCACTGGAGGTTGGGGAACCCAGTGCAGCTCAGACCCAGACCCTCCTGCATTGCCTCCTCCAGTTCCCCACACACTGAGCGCAGGAGATTCCTAATGCCTCTGCATCCTGGGGGCACCCCGTGCCTGGGACAGAGCAAATCTCCACTGGAGCTTTGTTCACCCCTCAGCTGATGTCCAAGTGGCTTATCAGGCAAATCATGGGAAGCTGAGCTGTACAGGGGGCAGCCACCTCCAGGGTCAATGTCAATCATCAGGGTTAAGTCAAGCTGACAGTTGGGCTTCCACCCACAGACATCCTTGGCAAAATATTCATTCCTCATGATCTCCATTTGCTAGAAGTCATGGGATCCAAGCTGGGACAGGCTGGAAAGTAAACTCATGAGTGGTTGGCAAACCTTGTACTGCTCTTTTGGAGAAAGAGCCAGGAGATCACTGTCTAGATAGAAGAATTCATAAAGTTTTACTACAGAGATCATATAAGCCCTGCAACCTTTAATAAAGCAATTGTAATTACAGAAGATTATTATTTTTTTAAATCAAACATTTCAAGTAGCAGGTATATAAGAACACAGTTGCACAAGCTGCCAAAAAGGAAAAATATGTAACTCTCCCAGTAATTAACATTCATTAGGGGTAATTTGCATGTGATCACTCATCAGATCTGAAAATGCCAACCCTGAAGAACTGCCCAGTTTGTCCTTTGGGCATACTAGCCTTGCTCATATCCTGTCAAACCTTATATCCAAAGACCTCAAACCACCAGCAGAAAGGCAAGGTACCTGCCGCCACAGCAGGATTCTTATCAAGCACGTAGCAACGTCCTTACAGAGCACAGCAGCAGAAGCTACAAAGCAAAGTCCATATCTGAGCTCTATTAATTAGTTGATATATCACGAGTATATTCTAATCTTTCTTTTCTCTCCAAAGGTGGTCCAGGTCATCCCTCTGGTAGAGTCCTCCCAGGAAGCAAAGCCTCTCTCGCAGGATTTCCCTGCACCCCTCGAGCGGTTTCCCATGACCCTCAGCCCTGCACATCCCATCAGGAGCACTGCCGCCCACGGAGCTCCAGCCCTGCAGATGGGCCCCACAGCCCCCAGTTAACTGGTTCAGCATGACTGCTGGGGTCTCTCCAGGAGCAAAGCCAGAAGCGCTGGGCTGGATCCAACCTGGCAACACCAACCTGAGCGCAGACCAGCCCCTGATCTGAGCTGGAAGGGGCTGTCACAGATAACTACTTGTACAACTGCCCTAGAACAGCTTTTTGGGGTTGTGTAATGTATATTCAAATACCAGGGAGATGAAATCCATCTGTAAGGGTTTCTCATGGAAGAATTGTGCACTATAGAAGCTATACATACTGCTCCTAGCCAAAAGTGTTATTTTGCATGGGCTGCACCACATGGATATTTTTATTACTACACTTCATAAAATATTCCTGAAGTTTCCTGGAAGATACTGTTTCACATGCCACCAACAAACACAAAGCTTGCTCCAAGCAACTCCTGACACATATGCAGGGAGGAGGAAAAAAAAAAAATATGTTAAGTCTTTTCAAAAGCAATATCTTTCATGCATTGCAGAGATAAGAGCCATGACTGGCGATGGATGAGGCCATCACCAGAGTTCCACTCCTGCAGAGCTTTCCCAGAAAACCACACACTCACTCCATCAGGGGCTTTTCTTGGATCTCACAACCTGTGCGGGACAGTTTCCCACATAAGCTTCCAGGTACACCCTGCCAACAACAGTCCCCTCTGCTACCCAATAGCCCCCAGCTACAGTCATTCTGTCACTGTTGTAGCCAGAGGAACCAGATGGAACTGGTTCCCAAAGGGGAACTTCCACTTCTCCAGGTGGAAGAAAACATATCTCGGTGTGCTGGCCAAAGCCCTCATGGGTGATCAACCCCCTGCGTTCACACTCCTCCTCACCCCATTTCACTTCTAGTCCCACAACAGCTATATATCAAGAGGAGAGATCCCCATTGTCTGAGCTCCCATCCCCTTGTTCCAGCCAGGTTGCCTGCATAGACATTGCCCACCAACATGTTTTTGCACCCTGGATTGCAGCATCTCCAGCAACTGGTGTGTGTGTCCCAGTTCCAACCCTGGAGCACCACCGCTCCACACCAGCACCACAAGGGCCAGCAGAGATGGGGTTAGCCCGGCAGCTTCAGCTGGTAGCTGAGGAAATCCACTTTAATAAAAAAAAAAGTCATTTTAAATAAATGCAGAGCGATGGCTCTGCTCAGAAGTGCTGCTATTAGGCAGCAACCTGAAGAAAAACAATGTCTGGTGGAAAAGCATTTTAAGTGGTGCTTGTTTATTCACTGATTTCTCAGGTGATCATCAGCCTGGCATGGGTTAGTGAGGCGTAGCAGAGATCTGAAAAATGACTTTTAAGTCTCATACTGTGGCAAAATAATAGCTGGCCAATAATGCAATGACTTTTAAACCACACTTAACAGGGGATATTAATGAAGATATTCTCCAGCTTCTAAATTACTGATATTGATTATATCTGTGGAACAAGGATGGATAGGATTTCAATTTGAGCATTAACCCTATTGCTGAAATAATTGATTGGAGATGAAAACACTTCCCCCAAGTCCGTTACCTTTTGGTTCTTTAGAAATGTTGTCTTTGAAACACCTTAACAGACTACTAAGATCTCAAAAGAGAACATCCCAAATTCCTCCTTTATGTTTCAGTGTAGCAGATATTTCCTCAATGGTTTCTTTGTAAATTTATTACAAGTGTCTCACACAGAAGAGTATGGATCAAATATCCAAGTCTGAGAAGTTGTTAATTTTGTGAACCCTAAGTGAAATTTTTACCACTGAATATCTGAGGGCCGCAGGCAGGATCTATCTACGGGGAAAAAATAATCTGTGATAACTGTATTTCTGTAGGAGCCAAAGGAAAACTAGAAGAGATCAGCATGAAAAGAAATAATCATCATAAGCATAGACATGCAAAATTTCTTTAGTCTGTTATTAAATGATTATTTCATTTGAATCTTTATAATGTCATAGAACAAATTACTAGGAGGACAGGGTCATTGTCCCATTGTTGCTGGATAGTGCTGCCAGTGCAGTTAATAACTCCCTTGCGGATCCGAACACAGATACTAGAAAAGAAGAGACTTATCTTTGCAAGTGTACAAATGGAGGGAAAAGAAAGAAGTGCTTATCCATGTCTCTGAAATAGAAGCACAGATTTATCAAGCCCTTCTTATAGGAATGCATTTGCCAGAGTGCCATAATGCCTTTAGATTAATTATTCTGAATAAAAATTATGGAGGATGACACTAAGCAGTATTGATTCCCTGCTCAGTTGCCATCCCAGCCTTATTTGTTGCTCCTGCCTCAGATCCTCTTGCCTCTTTCTTTGCTCTCCTTTCACCTGGAGTTCATACACACACACACACAAAGCCTCCAATCACTTAGTTTCTAACTTCCTATTTTATCCGAGTTCCCTATAATAAAGAATTTGAAAATGGCACGCTCCAAAAATTAAGATCACTTCCTTCTCTCCCTTTCCTGGTCTGACACGGGTGGTACAAACCTCTCAAATGCTAATGATTGGGAAAGCAGAGCCAGGAGCAATGGGAGCCACAACGGTAGCTGCAAGGTCCCTCTGCCAGCGGGGTGGCCATGGTGGCTCCCCGCTGCAGGGCAGATGTGCAAAGTGTGCCTCAACCCCACTCCCCCTGGGGAAGGGGCTGTGTCACCCTGCCAGGGCAGCCCCCTCCTCACCGCAGCATCCCTCACCCACGGGGGCCTGGGCAGAGGAGGAACAGGCAGCTGGCAGGCAGGAGACATGAGAGCCCCAAACCACCCCTTCAAACAGCTCCTGGATGAAGCAACTCAGAGCAACCACACAGCCCTGTTCAACCCTGGCCATGGCTTTCCCCCATTACTGTCACGCACACCACAGGCTTTAGGAAGACAGCCGAGACCAGAAGATCCATGAGTTTCCATTCAGCACTAACCAATTTGCATTACACAGGACTTTTTTACTTTTTTTTAAATAGCCCCTCCCCCTCCGAAAGCTCTGCCAATATGTAGAGGAGGAGGGGATGTATCCCGGGGGAAGGAGATGTTTAAGATAAGAGTGAAGATTTGTGCAGCTTTTTTTTTTGCTCGAGACTTTGCATATGCGATCAGTAGCCGGGGATAATTTATTGACAAAATTTGTGGCAGATCAGACAAGGTGTTTGTGAGATATGGGTGTTTGAAAAATGAGGTGCAATTCAGCCTTTGAAATATTCCTCTAACAATTTATCGTAGAGCCATATCTCAAAACCTACTTGGCCTAGAAACTTCAAGTTTGTTTTATTCAAGAGTCCTTGGCTAGATTCAGTGTACAGGAATACTTCAGATAAGGTCAGAGTCTTATTTACTATAGGCTTCCTCCCCCCAGTCTTTATTTTTTTCCTTCTTTAAGCCATCAAACATTCCTTCAGTCTGGAAAAAAGCTGTAAGACAGGCTTTGCCCGAATTTTGGCAGGGGTTAGCTGCTGTATGGGGACATGGACACAGAGAGACCAGCATCCTTTTAAAGGTCAATTAGCTGTAGGACTTTGACTTCCAGAAGGTTAATACTTCCTTCACAGCTAGCTGCTGGGATCTGTGCACACCGGTACTTGATTAATTCTTGCTGGAGCAACAGAGACCCCAGTACCAACCGATTTTGCACATTACACAAGCCCAAATCACTGATGTTCCATGACTATACCCTCAGCCCACGCAGCAGCCTCCCCACATCCTGAGAGCAGAGGGGCTCTCTGGGACCAGGGTAGGAGATTTCCAGACAAATCTCACACCATTATAAAGGAAAGAAAAAGAAAACTCTTGGGTGCAAGATTCATTCTCAAGATTTTCTACATGCCTCATTGCTCAAATGCTCAATTCCAGCATCATCTTGAAAGTGTCCCAGATCTACACAGCAACACAACTCTGCTGGAGCCAGTGGTTAGAGATCTTTGTTAACTCAGATACTCTGGTTACATTCAAGGTGTGTCTCAGTAGGAAAATTTATCAGCATAAATGCTTTGTGATGACACAGTGGGGCAGGTTTCACCCAGAGCAGGAAAAGAAGCTGAGAGTTTCTAGAGCTTCATTTCACTGCAGCTATTTTTAGCAGAACAAAAATACAAAGCTTGAAACTGCTGAAAGCATAACTTCATCCCAGGCTTATGGATGTCAATTTAGTTCATTATCATCTTTTGAAAAGAAGAGAGAAGTCTGAAGTTCTACAGATTTTCCTCATGGCATGACATCTTCCCTTAGTTTCTGACATTTAGACAGACACCTTATCCCAGCTCACCTCTCCAATACCAGCACCGGTTTCCAGCAGATAAAAGGCACCCAGGCTCCTGGAATCAGGATAACAAAAGGAGGGGGACAACAGGCAACCCCTTCTCAGTGTGTCAGAGGACATTTTCCCCACCAGGTTTTCCCACCCTATGGTCTGGCTGAGAGCCAAAACCTCAAGCTCCTCACCCCCAGACCCTCCTCCCTGACCCCTTTTATCAGCTCCTGCTTTACCACTCCCATAAGCAGCTGACTGCCCACCTCACCTGACCCTCGTCTGTGTTTGCCCTGGACCAGCATTTGCTGTAAATTGCCATCAGTAGCAAAGGCATTCAATTTATTTTGCCCTTACAATTGCAATAATCAGGTAGGCTTTGCACCAGTCAGCTTCCTTGACAAGCAAATTGATGTTGCAAACAGGAAAAAAACAAGCAAGGAGGAGGGGGAGAGAGTGGAGGGGGTAAGGAATGACAAGCCTTTCCTATCTTGCACCAGGTGAGTGCTGCAGGTTGGCAGCAGTGGTAAGGGAGTCGCCCAGGGTTACCAGGCAATTATTTGGGTATTAACAAGCATCCTTGTATTGTCTCCATCCATAATGTATAATTAACCCCTTGGAGCCAACAAGTCTGGCACTGTCATTGTTAGGGCTGATGTAAAAGGCAGTGTGGCATGTTGCATTGGGAATTCCTAACAGCCCACCATCAAAGGTTTAATCATATGCAATTTATGCCTTCACAGTTTATTGGAGCTTGCTAGAACCTCTCCTCTTATCATGCTCCAACATGCAACAAATCTGTGTAATCTCCAGTTGAGTACAGTCTCACAAGTGCCCTTTCCCCGTAGAAAAAAAAAAGCAGTAACAAGATACTTTAAAACAGTCTAGACTGTAAATTGAATAGGAGGAGGCAGAGAGTGAGAATGAAAGATGTGAATGTAGCTCCTTTAATATAGGACATCACATATACATAACTCACTTCAACTCTTGCGGTTGTTTTGGAGCACCCAGAGGGAAGTGTGAATACAGAGGTTTAACTTTTCTGGGCTCTAAAATGCTTCTGTTAAATATGTATATATTGCTTTTCCCAGATGCTATTTCTTAATACCCAATAATACGCATTGTGCCAGCAGGTAAACAGGTTAGGTAACAACAGAGAAACATTTATTAAGACACATACTCCACAGCAGCAGGCTGTCCAAAGGAAACTGCTGGGACAGTTTTTATAGGGATGGTGTTAACTCGAAGAAACTCTGAGTTCCGAATCCCTCAGTGCTGATGGCTGCACACATGCCCTGAGTGCATCCCCCAGCCTTCCTCACTGACATTGGCGTTTGGTGCTTTTAGCAGGACAAACAGCAGCAAACTGGGGGAAACTTTAGATCTTTAGTTCCAAGTCCGAAGTTTCATCACCCAAAGTACTTTATTGGTTTAAAGCAGTCTGCTGAGACACCTGCATGCAAGGCAGACCTGCCTGGACCACCACCTGATCCACTGACAGCAGGCAGCCCACAGGGAGGAAAAAGGCAGTATTGTGTTACAGATGAGGAACAAGACGATTAAATGGCTTGCTTCAAATCACAGGCAATATATAACAGAAATAGGGGCTGAATTTAGACCTCATAAACTGTCATCCCAGATTATTGGCATAAAGCTGGCACCCAGTGCCAGAGAAAAGCACGGAAAAGTCACAGTGTTAGAAATGACAGGACAGCTCCCAGATGATGTATGGAAATAGATCTTCATTGCAACAATGTAGCAGGATGTTTTTCACATTATCACCTTTCAAAGGTAAGGTCTCAGTACAGACAGAGATGCTTCCAAATAGAGAGGGTTTACTGACACTTGTTCTGCAGCGAACACCGAGCGGGGAGTTTATCTCAGCTGCAGAGATGTGACGGGAGGAATGGGACCGTGTTATCTGCATTCTGGCCATGGAGTGACACACTAGTTCCTCCAGCAATGACTGCCAGAGATAGCAGGATCGCATGGCGTAACATCTGCTGCAGGAAATTTCTTCTCAGGGGATGACTCAGCTCTTCTGCTTTCCAATCTGCAGGGGAAAAAGGAAGACATTTCAGATTAGACCTTTAAAGGTTAATATGTGGAGAAACCACCAGCACAGCACGGACAGTATAGCACACGCTTGGCCTGGGCAGGTCAAGGGAATGCTCCTCTGGGTGCTCTTCAGTGTGTGTGGACAAATGCCCATCAGGAAAGGTCTGGGTATAAAATCACTCCTGTCTCAGAAGAGGGGGACAGGCTAAAGGACCTCTGCAGGCTTCCTCCAACCTCACTGTTTGACAACAGGACCTTAATACAAGGATAAAAGAAGAAGTCCATCAGAACCATTACAAAAGACCACGCTGAAAAAGGCAACAACTGGCAAGAGACTCCCCTGGGGGGCTGGGTACAAGCTCTGATGATGGTTCATTTGGGATGGATGCTTTCTTCTCAACATGTGGTCCTATTTAAAAACAGAGGAAAAATTCAGAACTGGGCTAAACATGAGCATCCCAAAGGTGAAGGTTTGCAAAGTACTTCTCCAGCTTCTGTTCCATCCCATCTGCAGGGCTGAGAGCGACTGCCCCAGTGTGGGGAGCACCAAAGGGATTGTCCATCAGACAAATCCTGAAGAGAAAGAGCTGCTGTGTCCTGCAGCCCTGCTGGATTTTTGGCAGCCAGAGTAGAGGTGTCTTGAAATTATGGAAAACCATCAATAGTGTTCAATGCTTGTGGTAGAAAAAAAGTCACAAAGAATCCAGCCAAACAGGCATACTGCTCAGTTCCCACTCAAAATCCACCCCACATGTCCCTCCTATAGGGCTGTGCTTTAAATCCTGTATAACCACCTCCTTTCTTTCTGCAATATCGTGCTGCAGATGTCTGTGCCGTGCTGCCAGGGCATTTTCCCTGGTGGGTGGGGATGAATTATGTATTCATTGCTCCACAATGCAAACTCTCACGGCAGAGGAAGCAGAGGTCACGGAAACATCATTTGCTGCTGCTAACCTTCGAATATGCTTTCACACTGGAAGGTGGGGTTCGAGCAAATATCCTCATTTCCCACCCCAACACGCCCTCCCGGCTGGATTTGCATCAAAAAGCAAATGAAGGAGGATAAACTACTTGGTGTAATCAGTGAACAGCTGTAAAAGGAGAAGCAGCGGTGGGCTGCCGGAGAGCACTGGAATCCCATTCATCTCAGCTGGGGCTGTAAGCGAAGCCAGCTGCTGCTTAGAGGTGGTCCAGAGGGTTTTGTGGGGACCAGCCAGCCCACCTCTCCAGCATTTTATCCACCGCAAATTGGATTGCAGCCTCAGCTTTCATCTTCTGCTCCACAGCCAAGCATGAAGTCCTTCGCACACCTCCCAGGATGGTCAGAAAACAGGGGGGAGGCTGCTAAGGGGTGTGAGGATATCAGCACTGCAGCCGTGCCCACTCCTCCTGCACCCTCGTCCCCAGAGCACCACTGCCCTGCTCTCTGCAGAGATGTCCTCCCACCCCACCAAGACCATGGTGGCTCATCCCCAGGGTGGTGAGAAACACCAGGATCTAGAAAGCCCAGATTCTGTACCAGAAGGACAGTCCACAAGGAGTTTTTCAACCATGGGTGAGTTTTCACTGTAGCATCATTGGTATGGATAAAGGTAATTCAAGAACATGACAACTGCTCCAGGCAACAAGCAGTTATTTTTCAGTGGAGTGTTCAGTTGCTTTCCCCTGATGTCAGGAATGGTCTAAACTTCTGCTCTCCCTTGCACTTCAATTCTCTTTCTAAACCTGGCAATTTAGGCTACTGCATCAAGAGAAGCAAGGAAGAAACCTCAGCTCATCCCTGCCCCAGATGTAGTTAATTGCCTCTGAGAAGAGACACCGCCACCAAGAGAGAAAGAGACAGAGTCTATAACCTAAAAAGCTCTTATTCTGATTTTTGCAGACTTCTCACATACCCTTTTTCCACTCCTTTGAACAGCTACTGTCACATCAAAGGTCCTAACATCAAAGTTCATAAGAGAACTATCCACTCAGGAGCTAATAATTCACATATTTCACAACCAGGAAGTAATTTGGGTTTTAACCTCTCTTCTGGGATCCATATTAACAAACCACTCTTCCCAGATCATTCCTTGCGTACCCAGCTGTCTCCCTTTACCGCGAGAAAGGCCACGGTTAGCCAAAGAGGCACTAAGAGGAAATAAGTCATTAAACCCAAAACATTTTTAAAAAATCTCATTCAGTTTAGAATAAGCAGAACTGTTGTAATCTCAATTGCTTTGGTTTCCCTTGCCAACCCTACAGACGCACACACCCAGAAATCAAACATTCCTCCGCACTTCAGAGGAGGGGTTGTGACAGAGCAGAAGCGGGTTTGGCGGGTGTGTTTCGCTATCTCCCCTTACGCCTGCTCTATTGGCATCTATGAAGAAATCACCGCACATTATTAAGATATCTCTTAATTAGCATTAGCTACGTTACACTCCAATCTTTTCATAGGCAAAACAGATTTATTTACAGCTGCATAACACCTCACATATGTTCAGCTTAGAAAGAAGTGTAGCTTCAATGCAAAGTGTCCATCATGCAGAAGGAGACCTAAGACAGAGACTGTACTTTTCCATCATCTTCTGGCTGCTCCCTGAACGTGAGTGCAGTGTATGGATCTTCAGCTGAGCAGAATACCTCCTAGGAAAGGGTATGGAAGCTATTAAAGTTTAAAATGCAATCATGTGCATGAAAGAGAGGTCATTCCTTCACCCTGCTTTGAGTCCAAGCAAAAGAAGAAAAGAGGAAAAGTATCTCAGCTGATTAGAACGGGTCAATGGAAAAGAAATAGAAAACTGGAGAGATGGGGGAAAGATCCCAAAATAACTTAGACTGCAGTGAATGTCGTTTGGTGTCCACATGATGCCCAGCACTAGGAGCACAAGGATGTGACCACCAGCACATCACTGACCCTCTCCCAGCCTCAGTGTACCCAGAGATGCTCTGGGTACCCAGAGGGCAGGGCAGGGCTACACACCAGCTTTGCACAGGAGCAAGGTTTGCTGCATGACTGGTAGCGTTTCAAGGTGAAAAATGCAAGATGAGAAGCAGCTCACGTGCAAATAACCATCCACTGGTCAGGAGCCAAGCCCGTCCTTCCCCTGTGCCGAGCTGCCAGTGCAGGGCCGGGCTGCCCAGGGACGGGGGGACGAAGTGGGGAACACCCATCCCCCTGGACCCTTCCCACAGCCTGTCCCCACTGCACTCACCACAAGCACACCCATTCCATGCATGCCGAGCGGGAGGAAAGGCTAAAACGTGGCAGGGATAGAGTTTACACTTGGGGGATTTTTTTTTTTTTAATTCTATCAGCATGAATTATGTGTGTCGTTCACCAAAGGTGATGAAAGACAGGGGAGTAGAAGGACAAAATCAAACTCCCAGCTATTCCACCCAGGCAGCTCACATGAGCAGGTCAGAAGAGACAACCTGCTGTATTAATACAAGCAGGACAAATAGCTACAGAGGTGAGGGACAGCATCACCCATGCCCCATCGTTCCCTTCCTCACCCTCCACCTCCACTAAACTTTTCCATAAAGACTGTGACTCTCCAGCAGCATGAAAGCTACATGTATTTTTCATAAAATACTTCATTCTTAACCCAGGTCTCTGTCAAGCTGCAATGGTGGTTGAGAGTTGTAGAAGCAATAATTTATAAATTATGAACACTAGCAAACAAACAGCTTTTTCAGCATCTGCCATTGCTTGAGAAAGAAATATAGGCAAAGCCCTGGGAACCTCGAGGTGTCAAGCAAAGAAACTTGCTGGTGTGAGTTTCCCCATCAATCAGAGTGACCAGCGTGTCTAACCACAGCTCAGAGCAGCAGAAAACAAATGCTTTCAACAAGCTGCTCTGTATTTGCTCTGGTGACTAACAGCTCAGGGCGAAAAAAATTTTGCAAGCAATTTATGAGTGGAAAAAAAAAAGGTAACACTTGAATATTATTCATTACAAATTATTCATGCTCTTTTTCATGCAAGTAGTCTGTCCATTCATCAAAATTTTTGCACCATCCACGGCTGGGAAAGAGGCTGTTACTCATTTTTATTTTCTTGTATTGCACTCAAGGTATAATATATAAGGAAAGTCATACTCTGCTGGTACACAGGCAAGGGGCAGAATTACAGAGAAGCAAAGCTGCAGGCAGCAGAGCCATGAGGCTGCAGGCAGCTCTCCGAGGGAAAGGGGCAGCGCTGCCGAGGGGTAAATTCACCAAGGAAGGGCTGTGGCCAATGCAATGGGGAAAAATGAGGCTTCAGATTACACCCCTCCTGCAAATGCTACTGCTGCTGAAATGTGGTCAGTGCAAAGCAGGGTGCTGGAGAGAAGGCTGGAGCCATCGCCCGCAGCAGCACAGAGGGTCCCAGCCCCCTGGGGAGCCTCCTTGCACCCCATGTCCAGCAGCCATGGGCAGCCCATGGCCCAAAAGTTAAGGGCACAATGCCTCCCATCTGCAAACTCTGGGCACGCAGCCTTGTCTTTGGGGAGATGAGAGAGTGACATGGTGGAAAAAGCTGAATTTTCCACCCGGTGGTCAAAAGCCCCTTGGCCCCGCTGGGTAAGAGGAGCGGGCGGCGGTGTGCGCAGAAGGCAGCCGCATGCACCTGCACACAGATGGAGTCATTGCGTGTGGCAGGTACCAGACGGGCCTGCGCACGCATAATTGTTCAATCTGTAGTTGTGATAATTGCCTGGGCGAATCCGGCACGCAGGTGGGTGTTATCCTGGGCTTGTTAGGCTGCTGATAGAAAAAAAAAAAAAAAGTAGTCAAACTTGCTTGTGCATTCCTGTTTTGTTGTTTTTCCATTTGATTGATTAAAATGTGAGAGTGAATTTAGCCTTAATGAATGTCAAGGACTCTCTTGCTGGAAGTAAGACTAGTTCAGGCAGTGCTCTGCAAACTTTCCGCACTGGGCTGTGCCAAGGCAGAGCGTCCTGACTTGCCGGGCTTGCTGCCCCAGCCCACACGGCTGGCGGTGCAGGGCACAGGGTGATGGGGATGCTGGCTGCCCACCGCTGCTGCATCCCATCTCGCTTCATCCTGGGGTGCTTGGGCTGCTCGCCACAGGGGTGAAGTGAGGCAGCCCAGTGGGAAACGAGCCAACCCAGGCTGGCACGGAGGTGTCACTTAGAAATGCCAAGACCGTCGGTGAGCACTCACCCAGCACAACCCCAGCCCGGCCAGGGGCAGGCAGCTCCGGCTCAGCTCTTGCAGAGCCAAATGTTTACCTATCATCCTGCCTTTCTGTGGCGGCTGGAAAATAGGCTGAAATACAGGAAACATGACATCATTTGCCTTCCCCCAGCACAAGATAGATTAGCTTCTTTGTAAGGGGAAGCAGTGGTGAGAAACACACACTCCCAGCAGTAAATTCCACTATTACAGAGACACATTTATTGGGAGATAACAAAAGAAAGCTGCTTCTGCGGTGACTTTTTGGATAGAAAAAAGGAGACATCTATTTTATTTGTTTGAAGTAGATACTGTGTAGGAAATGGCTAGCTTTTTACAGCTGGCTGTGTTTTCAGCTATAGCCTTTCCCAACCCTGCTCCTGAAGCTATGTGCTATATGAGTCACTCCATCAAATACAGAGCAATAAGAAGTTATTCTGAGCACCAGGCTTTTAGATTTCTCAGTCTCCTCATCTGAAGAATAAAAATTACCCCCCTCCTGACTTCTTAACTTTGTTGGCCAAAGTTTAAAGCTGTGGCTGAAAACCAAGCAAAAGTACCAAGCGTGCTACTGTAGCGCAACTGGTTTCATGTAGTTCAAAGTCAACATTCCTGGGTTAATTTCCCAGCTCTGCCATGGCCTTTTCTTTTCTTTTTTTTTTTTTTTTNTTTTTATTTATTAAACCTTCAGCAAGTCATTTGATGAGTTTCTCCTCTGTAAAGCAAGCCTGTCCTGAAGGATGCCAGAAGGTGCAGAAATTCATATGACACAACTGGTTTAAATTCTTCGTTTGTATATAAAGCCAAATAAATGAATAATGAAATTAGTTACATCTTCCTGAAGAGATTGCAATTTAAGGTAAATGTAACCCCTGCCACGGCCCTTAGAGACAGCAATTTTTTTTAGGACAGAACGGGAAGCTGGTCAGATGGAGGCCTCTGAAAGGTCAGGTTGGCCCCACCAAGAGCAAAGGTGGTTCTGGTCAGCCTGGGTAAGTCGAGTTGAATTCACCAGAGGAAGATTTAACAGATTTTCTTCATTCAGGCTCCTGCTACACCAGTTTCTGCATTTCCTTCTTTCCTGTACCAAAATTGTGCTCATGTCACTCAGCTCCATCCCTGCACCTCTGCTCCTCGCTGGCTTGGGTGGCTGGGGACAGGATGAAACATCCCATCAGTGCCTCTGCAGAGAGGATGGGTAATTGCTCTAGGCAGCAAGTGGCTGATGTAGCTCCAAGCCTTGTCTTCCACACACACAAAGGGAAAGGAACCCACCTCTCCCGGTGCCTCTGCACTCACCGCTACTTCCCACAGAGCCAGGGACCCTGCCAGGAAAGAGTTTTTTCAAGAGAGCAGATCCTAGCAAGGTCTGATTTCTATCTGGGAAATGCATTATGCATCTGGTACCTTGGGGAATCTGTGCAGAAGGCTGAGAGAGGCTGGCAGTGGGTAGCTATTAAATCTATTGCAGCTATTATTATTATTACTGTTGAGAAGGCAGGCACTAGGATTTCATTGAGGGAGGCTGAAGAGAAGACATATAAGCAAAATACGAGCAGAACATAGGAAATGAAACCATCTTCAGAAAGTCATCTAGGGAAATGCAAAACCAAAATAAAACTAGCCAGAACAGGCAATTTTTCTGCAAATGTTTCCACATTCACCCCATCGCCCACTCCTCAGCCACAATCAAAGCCCCATTTTGCACTAGAGTGGAGTGTTTAAACCTAGCAGAAATCCAGCAAAAGGAAAGGTTATGTGCTCAGTGTGAGACTTTGCAGCCAAAATTACTCGTTGACTCCAGGGGTCCCTGGGTCAGAGATACATTTGTACAGATTTGGATGGAGCTGTTCCGGGAAGGATGTTGGCTTGTTCTCAGTGGCTGTGCTCGTGCAGCCGTGCGTGTTCAGGAATACACAGAACCATGATACCCTGAACCATGAAAGCTGGTTCACACAGATCAAAGTTGCCACATCCCTGCAGGACTGCAGTTTGGCAGGGGGAGGAGGTGGGCCAGGGGCAGGAGCAAGCAGATTGCAAGGCAGGCATTCATTCCCTGCTTTTGACAGCAATACTGCCCTAAAGGCAGAATTAATAAGAATTAGGGCTATTCTAATAATCTCCATTTTAGAGTCAAAGACTCCATCCAAAGCCCACTGAGGAGGAGAGAGATTCCCAGTGTGCCCGAGACAGCCCACAGTGCATGTTGCCCTCCTGATTTATTGGAGACTGAAGCTCATGCTCCCAGGGGGTCCCCAGAAAAGAACAAACCAAATTAAAGCCGCTACCTTTGGAAATCAGATTTCAAGACAATTAACTACTGCAAAAAAGGCTGCTGTTTGCATCACAGGTGCTAAAACTGCAAAATTCTGCCTGTTATTTTTCCTCAGAGAAGCTGCAGTAGTGCCCGTTTCTGTTAGCACAAATAAACCTTTCCACCCATAAATACCCTTCTAGCTTTCAGACACCCCTCAGCTCTGTCAGTGCCCTAGATCTGCTAGTGCTCTAAGGAAAACATACACCCTAAGAGCATCCNCCTTTCACTGAACACAGCAAAACAAAAAGGAATACACTTTACCTTCCCTGGAATACTGCGTGCTGCTCGGCCAGCCTAGCCGCTCTGCAAAGGGCAGGAAAAACAGCCACCAGCTGTGGCACCTTAGGCCCACACCACAAAGGCTGCTTCCACCAAGAAAATCCAATATACATGACTTGCCAGCAGCCAGGCCCAGCTCAGGTGGGCATAGAACGCTTGGCAGAGCCTTTCCCCATGCCGAGGGCATTCTGCACCCTTCCTCTCTTGCCGTGGCAGAGCTGAGGACAAATGTTTTCCACCCATCTCCCTCCTGCGCTCCTAGGGACAAGCAGGTATATGGAGGCAAATGTTTCTTTTTCAAAACCCTGTTTCCCAGGGAGTTTCAAAACAAAATTGTTTTTATGCCAAGTTAGACAGGAAGTTTCCAAATCAAAATGACATTGATGCTGAAACACACACCAGGCTCCAGTGCGGTCTGGCACTCCACAGCTGGAAATCTGGTGCTGCCTTTGTTGGGTGTCATGGTTTAACCCTGACTGGCAAGCACACCAGCCAGCTGCTCACTCACCCCTGCTGGGATGGCGCAGAAAATCAGAAGAGTAAAAGTGAGAAAACTCATAAGTTGAGATAAAGACAGTTTAATAGGTAAAGCAAAACCCACCCACGCAAGCAAAGCAAAACAAGGAATTCATTCCCCACTTCCCCTCGGCAGGCAAGTGTTCATCCTTCTCCAGGACAGCAGGACTCTATCACGTGTAATGGTCACTTGGGAAGACAAACACCATCACTCCGAATGTCCCCCTTTTCCTTCTTCTTCCCCCAGCTTTATACACTGAGCATGACATCATATAGAATACCCCTTTGGTCAGTTGGGGTCAGCTGTCCCAGCTGTGTCCCCTCCCAACTCCTTGTGCCCCCCCCAGCCTGCTCGCTCGTGGGGTGAGGAGCAGAAAAGGCCTTGGCTCTGCATAAGCACTGCACAGCAGTAATGAAACATCCCTGTGTTATCAACACTGTTTCCAGCATAAATCCAGAACATAGCCCCATAGTAGCTACTACAAAGAAAATTAACCCTATCCCAGCCAAAACCAGCACACTGGGGCAGAGCACAGGGTGGGCAGAGCACAGGGCATCTCTTTTTTCACAGAGTAATCTTATATCTGTCACCTGCCATTATTTTTATGAGCTTTTGATGGCTGAACCATTACCTACTTTATCAGATATTACCTTCCACAAGACAGTAACATTCTTTGGCTGAAGCTATTCAAGGAGGTTAACGCACTGCATCATACTGCAGAGAAAGGCAAAATCCCGAAGCACACCAGAAGCAGCTTCCAGCTCTCCATCTCCAAACATGCCTGTCCAGTGAACCATGCAGTGAGGAGGCAGCTGTAGCTCTCCCCCAAAGCTGACACTGCTGAGTGGGTGCCCACAGCAGGACGGTCCCATTGGGAGCCCTCATGCAGCTCTCCTCCCCCTCCCCATCACAATATTCATGGACATTGGGTCATCAAGGTGTTATCAAAGCTGGTGGTGAAGAGGTCTGCAAGCTCCACCATGAGCAGCACTATCCCCAAAGACAGTGGGGTCTGTGTCCTGGGGAGAGCACAGCTTGAACCAGCCCTGCACCCATGCCTGCACCCATGGCCAGCTCCATCCAGGCCACCCAGCAGCTCCCCAGTGCTCCCACCAGCAGCTTTCCCAGCGCATCCCTTCACCAGCACTCCATGTGCTCAGCAACACAAATTAAACTTGCTTTCATCAGCCTCCTCTGGCCCCGGGCTTGGTTTGTGGCAGGTCAGGGCTTGTGGAAGACACGACCTAACTGACTGCAGGGTATTTGGTGCTGCTGTGTGGCTTGTCAAACCAGGCAGAGATTTCATCTTCCCTCCAACTTCCTTTAGAAAACCCAGCCCCAAGGTTTCTAATTCCCTAGCTCGCACAAGGAGAAATCTGGGAGAGGATCTGAGGCAGTCAGATTTGCCAGCATGGGGTTTTAGAGACCCACCTCGTCTGTACAGCATCCCTCTCTCTATGGCGTGGGGTGGAGAGATGTTCCACCTGCTGAAATGCTATTCCCCTTTTATCTTTTAATTTCCAGCCCTGCAAACAAGTGCATCTGCCAAGCTGCATGTAAATAGAATAATGGGTTCTCTGGCCAGAAGGAAGGTATGACTCATTAATTGCTTTACACCACAGCATAGAAAGCCATCAGTGTGTGCTATGGCCAGTCTCCTTGTAGGAAAGCCTTATCTTTGGATTATATTTTTCAAAAGAAGCTTCTATGTGCTCTGTCGCTCTTTGCAATGCAAATTTTGGTGTTAATTGCACCAAGATGAGGAACATATTACTTAAATCAGTGTACTCTTCAGATGGGCATCAGTGCATGTGTGTGATATTCTGCCAGATGTTATTTTATTACTGCAGTTTAATACCTAACCATCTGCT
Source organism: Syrrhaptes paradoxus (assembly GCA_013400615.1). Lineage (NCBI taxonomy): Eukaryota > Metazoa > Chordata > Aves > Pterocliformes > Pteroclidae > Syrrhaptes > Syrrhaptes paradoxus. The sequence goes on from VZTO01011051.1 coordinate 54,368, forward strand.
TCCTTCTTATTTTGTCATGGTTTGTATTCTCCCTGGGACCTCTTTTCTGTTACACTGGCTTTTATCATCTGCATTATGTATTAGTATGGCCAAGGCTAAAGGCTGGCAGCATCCCGAGCACGCTATTTGCGCAGAGAAGCAAATGAGCAGCAGATCATTAAAGTAAGAGCATGGAACTGATACTCCAATTGGACCAAAGGATGAAGCTCATAACGAAAAAAAAAAAAAAACAAACCCATAAAATCAGAGTTGAATGCTTGGGAATTAGCTACAGCAACCCCAACTGAGAAAGAGCATGCTACACTCTTGCAAACACCTTGCAACTTGCATCACCCTGTAGCTTTACAAACCATGATGTTTTAAAGCCTGTGAGGGATGAACTGGAGAAAATATATTTTATTCATTTATTTGAAATCAGGTTTTTTTCTCCTTTCACTTTCCAGACTGCTCAGTACTGTAAATGCCCAGACACAGCCAACAAGAAGAGACAGGAACAGAGATTTTAGCTCGACGTCCCCACTGCCCAGCACCATGTTATCAATTTGAGCCTGGGCAGCTGGAGGGCTCTGGGGCACAGCACAGCAGCAGCACAGCTGCCAAGGCAGTGGTTGTGTAAGTGCAAGTGAGAACACCAGGCAGTGGAAAAGGGAAGACAATCTATGGAGATGAACACTTCCACATTTCAGGAGGATAGTGCTCCTAACAACAACTAGGAGCATGCCAAAGCCCTTTGAACACAAATGCTCCCAGGTGTTTGCTCAAACACAATGGGCAGCAATTAGAACTACAGGATATTTGGATGTACTCGCTCATCCCTGAACTGCTTTGATCCCACCTCATGAACTCAGTTCTTCACTGATTGAAAACGATGTCACAGAGCCACTCTACACAGCACTTTATCACATCTCATTTTTGCCAAGTAGGGCCATATTTCACTGCTTATGACGTTAGTTCTCAATATTTTCTTGAGATGCTGTAGAAGGAGCTTCAGTAATTCGCCCATGTGCGGCCAGGAAAGATGTTGAGCCAAGAATTCAGAGAAACATGAAAGTGAAAGCAGAAGTTAGAAAGAAAGAGAATCTCTTTCCTATTTTTATTCCATTTTTAAGGCAACTAGAGACTGTTTTTAATTTTTTCAGGTTAATTTCACAGGGATATTTTCAAGGGTTTAATGGTTTACCAAAAGCCAGGAGCCCTAATTAGCAGTACGGGGGCTGGCCACCTTTCCCAGCCTCGCTCTAGGTCTCAAAGGCATTTGAACATTCCTGCTCCCATGAGGGAGTAACATTGCTCAGATAATTCATTTTACCAACACATAAAGCAATATTTTCAATAATTCTGTCTAGTCTGTTGCCATTTGATTGTCTAGTAAGAGATAATGGATAAAAATGACCTGACCTTTTGTTACTAAACTTCCACTAGGCTACACATAATATTACCTAGCACTTCATATCCCGAAAGCATCACACAAATACTAAGTAATGGATCCACACGGTAATTGTCTGGTGCAACGAAGAGCAAAGAGCCTAGTGTTTACAGTAAGTACCGGAAGCACAAGGTTTAAGCCTATCCACAGCATAAATCTCACCGGTTTGGGGGACTGTGTTACACCAGGACCCTGTCCTTCGCCTTGGTATCGCAGTTTGCCCAGTGGTGTTATAACTGTGCTGTGAACACAGCCCTGTAAAGGCCACAGAGCAAAACCAGTTGTGTAACAGTAACCCATTTTTGGCTTCCTTTTGGTTAAGAACAAAATTAACTTTCAATTGATTAGGAATTAAAAGCATGACAGGGAATATAACCCAAATACACTGAAGAATGGACAATGGACCTGAGCAACAGAAGCTCCTGCCTCCAACCTTTAAAGCTATTAACCCTGGCATGAATTTTTATTTAGTGTTAATTAGGGGACTGGCAGCAAAAATCAATTAATTAATTACATCTCAGATCCACTGGAAAGCATAATGGAAATCAAAGAGAGCTAGATTATCCTGCATCCATAGAGGAAAGGCTGCTGTAACAGTCCTGGATGATGAAACTTTCTTTTTCTTTAAGTATAAGGAAATAAGTGTTTTGACCAAACATAAAGAAAGAAGAAAGTAAAGGCTCGCCTGAACAAGATCATTTCTCCTGGCTGGAAACACAGAACTCTTCCTTGACTTGGCCTGTACATTGTGACAACAACTGTCCCTGGTTCCTGCCTTCATTTTTGCCTCTGGAGCTCTCTAATCCTGAGGATTTCTTGCACCGATCCTGCAAAGTTCAACCTCCTCCTGCCTGCTCATAAAACACCATCCACAAACTACCCCACAAGTTCAGGTTAGGAGACCTCTGGAGAAGGTCCAGAAGGTCCCCAAGGGAGACGTTTCTGCAGGACCCAAGAGGGGATGATGGCACACATTGACATCTCCCTGGCCACACCCCTCTAGAGAACACCCACGTTTTGCTGTTTCATCTGTTTCAACAAAATTATGTGCTGGGTCAGGGTTTGCTTTGGTTTTTAATGCCCAAGGTACAATTAGCTAACTAATGTTACTGACAGTGATTAGCGGGTGCTAATTACAATAGAATTTCTGTCAAATTACATGGTGCATAAATAGGCCCTGATAAACTAGTTCAATTTTTAGAAAAGAGGGAGCTGGTAGTGCCTGTGCTGCTGGCAGGCGTCGGGCGCGCAGAGCGGGGCATGGCACAGCCATCAATCAACACATCACCCATCTTGTGCCATATTCCAAGCGAACAGCTTCCACAGAGTGATTTTTATTTTTGCAGGACAATTACATTTGACCTTTACAGTTTCAAGATACGACAACTAAAACATGAGCAAGCACGTGTGTTTGTGGTGGGTGTCAAGAGCCGCCCAGCTCGCAAACCTCCTGCTGCTAAAGCTTTTATGCCGTGGAAAACATTGAATTCCCTTGACAGGGATGTTGAGAATAGCTGGCTAGCAAGGTCTTACATGTCCTAATTCAGTATTCATGTCCTAAGAATTCCGATGGAGTTAATGAAGAGATAGTGGCACCATGACTGTGTCCCCAGCCTGCCCAGGCATGTGCCAGTGCCAGACCTGCTGGCTTGGGGAGGATGAGGCGAAGGGGAACGTTGCCGCAAGTCTCCACCAGCAGCCCTCCTGCTCAGCCCATTTATCAGTGCCACCGCGGAGAATAAATATTTATAAATGGTGTGTCAGCTCTAATGTGATAAATTATCTCCAGTCATCACATAGATGGTTCAAGATATGTTAAGCCAGTTCTAAACATTTGGTTAAGAAAACGTCTGAGAGGGGAGTTGACGGGGGAGAAAGAAGCAAAAACACCCACGTGTGCTAGAAAGAGAAGGACAAAACATTTACTGGTTTGACTTTGCAGCGTAGTTCTTGCCCTGGCTTTGTGAAGTGCAAGTAACCTGCCGAAGTATATTAAAACTCTCTTGACTAACCCCAGTTTATTGTAAATATTACAGCAAATCCATTGTAAACAGCAGCAAGAGGCTTTTGGGAACCCATTAATCAAAATAAACTGCTCTGGAAAATGCCTCTGCTCAGCTTGTTTAACTAGCGCTGCAGCTCCATACTGCATAGCTGATTTCAAAATATACAATTTATTGCCTTGGATGTCTTTGCTCAGAGCTGGATCTAAATTCCTCTGGGTACTTTAACATACAGTTAATCAAAGCACAATGCCACCCCTATCATATTTACAATCTGGCAGGCAATTAGTCAATAATAAATAAAATGCATTGGAAAGACAAATGATATTACCGTGTATGTATCAATGGGCTTATAAGCTCAAAAGATTTATCAGTACCACTGGAGAGAATAAATATTTATAAATGGATGTGTCACTCATACAGTGATAAACTATCTCCAGTCATCACATGAAGAATGCATATTTTCAAATTGACATACTTTATTATCTACCTAATCATTTTTCAAAAGGTGTTTTTCAACTTTATTAGCTGTACTTAACAACTGGAGGAACTTATTATCATCATCACGGAATGGAGGTTGTACAGCAAAGCCCCACTCAGGATTTCCACCACAGGTTGTACAAAGTGAATAAGAGATTTTCTTTCTTGTTTTTTATCCTTTGGTCCCAAATGAGTACTTAAAGTCCTGAAAACCCTGTTTCTGTGAGTAGAACTGCTTAAAAAAATTAAAAACCATAACCTTTCCCCAAATAAAAATTTCAACATACAGAATGTTTAATTTCAAATGCCAATGACATACAGGCATTGGAAACCCATCGGGACTCAAAACATGTTGATTAGTTCTACCATGGTTCCACACCGGCAGGGAGCAGGATTTGAAGCACCATTAAAAAAAAAAAAAAAACAACAAAAAACTTTCCTTACGATTTTTTTTCTCACCATCTCCAAAAAAAAGGACCCTGCCCGTACTTAGTCCTGCTGATTTAAATGAGTGACTTACAGGGTCAGAGCTAAGTATGTGTTTTCAAACCTAGCAATTTTTTGTATAAATATTTAAATAGGAGTGCTTTTTAAGAAAGTAGCTTGTGTTAGCAAAAGTGTGAATGAAGTTATGTTTGTATAAAATGTTTACACTATCGCTGTGTTTGTGGAGAAGACTTAAACCAATAGAACTGCATCCACACGGTGAAATGTCCACAGCAATGGCACAGAAAAGGGTAATTTGTTTCTGCTTATAACCTCACAAACAGATCATTAGCTAATGATTAACTGGGCCATATCTATTTATAGAACTTTGATTTTCTTTTTATGTTATTATATTGTATTTTATTGACTGAAAACTAAAGCAAGATATTCTAAAATATCTATACAACTGTTTTAAGAACATTAACAACTCAGTAACTAAGTTTTAGCTTAGAATAAAAAAAAAATTAAAAAAATAATTTAAAAAAAAACAGGCACTAGGTCCTTGAATTAGCCCAGCAAGGCAGCGCAGTGCTGCGAGGACAGATGTTCCCATGTTTGCCTGTGCGCAGGGCTGCTGTACCTCAGGGTTTCCCTGCCTCAGGGGATGGAGCTGTACTTGGCTTGCACATTGTAGCTTGTGAGTAAGCAGCGGAAACTGGATATTCTCCACATTTGCAAATCTGCCGTGCCAGTTAGACCTGATAAAATTTTAAATGCTCCCTTGAATGAAGTTTTTTAAATGCTGCTGTTGTTATCCCGCTCATTTTACATGTGAGTTTGGCAGCGGATGCCATTAGTGAACATTCAGTGTCAACAGTGTCATGATGTTGCTCTTAGAGATGTGTCAAGTGCCTTAGCGTGATCTTGTTGCATTTAAAATTAACCACAGCAGTAAGGCTGTGCCAATTCCTTGCATTAGATCCAGAACGAAGCCAGCAAACCTGTCAGGTGCAGAGAGCATGTTTCAAGAATAAACAAGCAACAAAGGAAACTCCTTTCTTCTGCTGCTTTTTTCTTTGTGTCACATCTTGTCACACTAACTATTGTTAGGTAAAAAGCCTGTCTGCTGTTCCGCTGTACCGAACAGCCTGCCTCAGCCAGGAGCAGGCAGAGAGGGTCACTGGCTACATGGCCCTAGACCCCTGGGAATCTTGTAAGACAGCCACTAACAACCTGGGTTTAACTTGTTTCTCATTCATTATCATTCAAAGAAATTATGTTCGGAAGCAGGACAGGAGTTTAGATAAACCACAGAGATTTGTTTACCTAGGGGAAAAAAAATGAATTTTAGAAGTGTGTTGCCCAGCCCACGGTAGTTAACGGATCTTGGTTTAAATAACGTGGTTTTTTTCCTGATACAGTCACAGAGTTTTTCTCTGCAGATCATTTCTCAGACTAAATCTTCAGCTTCTGGGAAACCACATGACTGATGGTCCTCAACTCTTGAGCTCGAGATAATCTATTGCACTTCAGCTGCAGAGTTGCCCACTCAGCATTCTACATGGCTCTAGTTTGCACCACTTGTTTTACAAGGTATAACACTGGCTTTACATCCTTCATCACTGAAGCTCTGACAATTTTTTTCCTCTGTGATTCAGACTGGGGGAAAGAAATGCATTTGTTGAGTTGAGAAACGCTCATGTTAAACTATTTTCGTCTTGCTTATTCACATGAAAGGATTCAGGATAGAAACCCAGAAGTGGGTGTGTGCAGAACCAGGGTTGCAGCAGAAGCCTGGCACATCAAACCCAGAGCAGTTTGCCCAGGGCTGGCAGCAGGACTGGCACCAGACCCAGAGCCACAGCAGCCCTCACCCCTGCCACCACCCCAGTTCTGATGGAGCATTGGTCATCTGCACTTTCCATTGCAGCAGTTAAAAGGTCCCAAGTCAACGTACCATTCATCACAGACTCTTTTTTTCCATTTGTTTGTGTGTTTCTCTCAAAACACCTTTCTCAAAATCTGGGTCATGTGAATATTCCTACACCTCACCTGCTTCTCCGCAAGCAAACGGCATCCAAGCACCAGCTGGTGGGACAGTCCCACTGCCTGGCAGGTAGCAAGGTGCTCCACAGGACCTCCTATGTGTGTTCTGTCAGGAAACCTGTACTCCTGCCTCACCTTCTGTTCTCACCCAGCTTTGGTTCTCCACTGCTGTTGGTGCACCCACGAATGCCTGCCCTGGGCATTGCTTTTTGGGAATGGCCATGCCAAACACCTGACCCAGCTCTCCTCCTGTACCATTCCCTATGTGCTCCTCCTCACATTGCTGCTGGCTGAGACAACCCAGCCGTGTGCCTGGGGGCATGGCTGACCTGAGGATGACTGCTCAGTCTCACACTCACCATTGCCTGCTGAGTCCTCCTGACCCATCACACCCACACCTATGTCCCTGCGCTCCTCAGCGACCCAGTGCTTTGACATCCTACTATAAGCAGCATCTCCAGCTCACAGGGGTGCTCCTCAAGTAAGCAAAGGTTTTTATCAGGTTGAATATTGCTAAAACACCATCAGACAAAAACTTGGGTTGGTGGGCTGGTGAAGTGACCCAGCAAAGAGAAGGTTCTCCACAAACAGCATCACTGCCTAAGGCACAGTCTTCCCCAAAGGACTTTGGTTTGTAACAGGGAGGCTTTGGCAAGTCCAGCCACCTTAAAAAAACATTTGGAAAAAAACAGCTCTGCTCTAGTTTCATCAGAGAGTGCAAGAGACCACATCTTCCTAATAACGCTTCTTAGGCAACCAGAGCATCATTACATCATCGACTGGAAAAACTGCCAGAGCGGGGTCACCCCAGCCCTGGGGTGCTGCCCAAACCCTGCCCAGCTCCCGCAGTACCTGTCTGAGTGTGATGGAGGAGCTCACCCAGGTTAAACCCGCTGCCTTCGCCCACGGCGCACAGCCAGGTTCTGGTGGGCTCCCCACATGGGAAGGTCACTGCCAGGGCCAGTGGGAGTGGCACAGGGGCTCCCAGGGCCAGTAAGGCTGTGTTCTGCCTGTGTGAAAGGGAACAGCCTTGTTTTGTACAGCTGGGATGAGGGTCGGTTGCTGTCTAACCCAATGGAGGTGTTTCCTAGGGATGAGAATTTTTTCAAGGGCTTGCAATAAAACAAACTGCTGGAGGCAAAAGAACAGAACAGGGAGTCTGAGCGCTTCCACTGGGTCACCTGAAGTTCGTTCTTTGAAAATAGCAATCTTTCATCTGACTGCATCTCACCAAAACACTCCCAAGACAGATATCAAGAGATCTGCAACAAATCATTCAGGAACCTAGGTTAGAGACGAAATTCCAGGAAAATCTGAGCACAAGGAATAGTACCTGCGCTCATCCACAGGAGAGGAGACTACTTGTGCTGTGAAAGGTTATTCAAGTGTTTAATGACAGATGGGGAAATGATCTTTCAAGTTAAAGATTTCTCGGCTGAAGATGACCGTTGAATAAGCCAATGTCAAGACTCAGGACATTTGAAACTAATTCCTTACAGCAGCATCAATGCAACCAGCATGTTACTTTTAGTAGTTGAGCAAAACTGCAAACAGCTGGTGGATTGTTGGAACATTTTAAAACATTTCTTTCAAAGTACTTCATTACTTTCTTAAAAATAAATGCACATGCCACACATTCCCCCTTTTGCAGACACAGTGAACTTGCATCCCAAGGACTATTTCTTAGCTGGTGAGTTTCTTATTCAAAGCAAAATCTCTATTCAGATTTCTCTATAGCAGTGGGACTCAATTTTATTTCTTTTTTTCCACTGGCAGCCCTGTAGTCCCTCTTTACCAGGTGAAAAGGCACTTTCATATATCCATAAAGGAGGAGAGGGTGATCACAGTGCTGTTGTGTTATCATTGTGCTCGCACTCCCTCCTGGGGCACAGCCCCTCGGCGGAGCATCCCAGCTCAGCGGGGAACCGACAGGGGTTTTCTAAAAGGTGAGCACAAAAACTTGATTACTTTATTCATGAGAGATTTGTTTCAATCACTGCTGGGAGGACTCCCCAGAGGTCCTAAAAGCTAAGGACAGATTTTGAAAACTGTGTTCTCGCATGTGGAGGGATGAACTGATGACTGCACTGTTCAATTCTCTATAGCAAAGGTCAGGAATTGAAAAGCAAAAATAAAAATCTCAGCTCACAAATAGTCTCCTCTTGTGAATGTCTTGCCATCAGTTAACTCTTACTGCAGCCAAAACATCTGCCTACCCCCAAATCCTTCCTGTCCCTCCCTTCATTTGTCATTGCTGAGAACATCAACATCCTCTCCATCACACGAGGTCACCTTCATCCTCCAGACAAGCCTGGACCCACACTCTGCTCATCCTCCCCTAGCTCTGACCTGGTGCCAAGCAACATCTTTTACTTCTCAGACTGCAACACCTTCACTGCGGTGAACCAACAGTAGGTACCAGATGGAGACAACTAAAGACAAGGTGCAGCAACCCTCCAAGGTAAAGGGCAGAGAGTCGATGGCACACAGCTGCTGGAAACACTGCGGCTGGTGGGGGATGCGGTGCTGCACACCATGCATTTTAACACAGGGTTTAATTGAATTCATTATGAGAACCACATCCCCACTTTATGAATACCATACGGTATTTTGCAGCTGCGGTCGCAACTCAGCATCATCAAAAACCTGCAGTGGCTGGGAAGGAGCAACAGCAATGGCACAGAACTTTTTCAAATAATATAGTACAGTATGTGGCTGCAGGCAAGTACATGCAAAGTCAAGCATAAAGTCAGGAGCTTAGATTTTTTTTTTTTTCAGTGGCAGTTTTCGCCTACCAGAAGCAGAGACTCTCTTGATGATGTATTAAATAACACATATATAATAATTAGCCCATACAAGCACTGAAAGTACAAGGTCAGTGCTGTGAACGTACCTATGGGTACACCAATGGCAGTTCCCAGATCGAGCAGTTCTGGGGTTTGTTATTGCTGCAGAGCCGTACCACGCTCAGTCCCGTCTTCTCCTTTTCTCTCTTCTCAGAAAATTACTATAAGCAGCATCACAGACATTGGAAACAAGGAGCAAGTCCTCACTGCCCAAGTGCTTTGGCTCAGGGGCACCCATTACCTCTGGATAAGGGGGTCACCACAGTCCCTTTAAACTGAGATGGGCCAGAACCTGAAAAAATTCAGAGGTTTGGCAGGGCTTAGATCTGAAGCTTTAGTATAAGACTCTCTAAAGGCTGAAAAAAGGAAATTTCACAGAGAGGGTGTTACAAAAAAAGAAAAAAATCTGTAATCAATCTAATTTGATAACCAATTTGTCCCAGGCATGCTCTCACCCTTGCTTTTGAAATGAATGTTCTTTGGAGACAAATGTCAGAGAGCCGGGCTGGAGTGTGAAATCCATCACAAGCACAGCCGCCAGATGTGTTTGCTTTATGAACTTCTGATTTCCTGAACCTCTTGGTTAAAAAGCATATCTCTATTACTTGAGATCAGGAGCAGCAAATTTAGCAACGGACAATCAAACCATAGATTTTTTTTGAGAAGTTTCATCAGATGAGGCTATTCATTGTGGATTACATGCTCAATTCAAGAATTTTGTAATTTTCCAACAATTATTTGGTTTGCAGGCTCACTACCTGGATGCAAAATAACCTAATATAGTCATCATTTTCAGGTGTAAATGTTCAGTAATGAACCGAAACTTGTCTTCTCTAAGTCCCACAGCCAAGCCTATGAGACTCATTAATCTCTAGAAACACAGACTTCTAATGCAAACTATAAAATTACCTGTTTGAGTTAAATCCTAAATCCCTAAGCCACACATGTGCATTGGAAAAGGCTTAGTTTATATGGTTGTACAACTCTTGCAGGAAGCATACGCTCTTTGACTTATAAAGAAAACTTGAAAGAGGAAGCCTGCTTCGTTTGCAAACGCAGCGTGCAAGATTGTGAGCAACATTCTTGTCTTCCAACTTCCCCGCAAAACAGTTTAACATCATCGCACCAAGCAGCACTGTGTATGTGCCCGTATTTATAGAACTTGTTGGTATTTCTATCATACCAAGGATTAACTAGTATTTTAGCTCATACCACCTCTAGCTTGCGCAGCACACACATGAGATGCCCTCTCTCCCAGGGGCTCGCAGCCTCAGATGAAAAAATCTGGGCTGAGCAGCTCCCTGCAAAGAAACACTGACAAAGCTTGAGGTGACCACAGATGCCCCAAATCCAAGTTCAGTACCACGCTTGCAAACTTCACCTTGCCTCATTATTTGTTACATGCACCCATTTTTACAGAAAGCAGGTTGGATCCATATAGGATAGGAATATGTAATTATATATATAATTATAATAATTTTTTTTTTAACACACTTGATACTCTTAAAGTCTCTTTGCTGGGGTCCAGACAAATGAGCTGAACTGCTCATCTGTGCCCCCGTAATTGAGTTCCTTACCTCTGCAAGTGAGGCTCATGCAATGCTTTCATTTCACATCCCCTCTTTTCAGGGCTGGATGCAGTTCTTCTGCTGAAGGATGCTCCAGGGAGAAACTGCAGCAGCACAGCCACCACTGAACCAGACCTAGACTGGGCACTGGGACTGGAGCCAGGATGGTGCCCCTGGCCAGCTCACCTCTCCACAAGCCCCTGCCTTTCCCCCGTATCTCTGACCTCCTTTCCACCCTCACCAACCATTTCCTGCTCCAGAAAGCAGGAAAAGTGGAGGAGATGCTGCTCCTGTTGCAGCTTATCTGAGAGCACAGCACAAAGGCGGGACACGAATTTCCGAAGCAACCTCCTTGTAAATTGATGGCCAGGCAATAAACCTGTCTTTAGATAAGTAGAACAGTTTGCATATGCTTTTGTGCATGCACCTGCCTGTTCAGCGAGTCATCACTCATCTCACAGCTCATTTTGCTGACTGTGGTCTACAGGTTTTATCTTTTTAATTGGGCAAACAAAACACACCTTGTCTTTGCACATAAAGTCCAGTGCTAACGTGCATGACTCCTACAAGTTGGTGGTTTGTTTTTTTTTTAATCAGCTCTTAGTAATGCTGTACATTTAAGGTGGACATGTTCCCTTTTTTACCAGCTCCCTATCTGCAATGCAAATACTCAGATTTCTGCAGAGATTTTTATTTTGCCCGAGGTGAATCTTCAAGAGCCCACGTCAGTGCCCATTAAAGCCCAGGGGCAGAGTCCCTTTGATTTCAGGCAGCTTCTGGATGGGCCCAACAGTGCTAAAAAGAGACGACAAGCAGCGTGAGTCCCCTCTCACTCCCAAGCAAGGAGAGTAAAGCAGGGGAAAATTTAGCAGTTACACTACTTCATGTGGTTTCTCTGGGAAATTATTGGGGTTTTTTAAAATACCCAAGCAGTGCAGTACAGAGGCAGGGTTTAGCATCTCCCGCAGGGGCCAGCAGAGCTACTGCCGTTTATACCAGCCACAGGCAGGGCCTGAGGGAGAAGCTAATGGAAACCAGCCCAGCACAGCATGGTCCTCCAACGGTTGTGTTCTCCCATCTTCTTCTACACTTTGCATTGCTCGTAGAGTTTTAAACCCCACCCTGCAGGGCCGGGTGGCAGGTCCCCGGTTCAGGGACACACCCTGACCCCGCTCGCCCAGCCCGCAGCTGCGGAAGGATGCCCACAGCCGCACCACCACCTGCCAACTGGCTCTGCACCACCAGACTCTGGTCTGGGGTCCGGCTTGAGCTACCAAGACTGTGGCATCACCACAAAACCAACATCCCTCAACTGAGACCACCGCAGAGAGGAGGAGCGCCCGTCCCTACTGCAGCTCCAGCCAACACGGCAGGAGAGAACCGCTCGAAAAAACATCCCCCCTCCTACGCACACACACACACACTTTGCAGCATGATTAGTTTTTGGCGAAGACACACTGAATGTAGGGGGGGAAAGTGCTGTCTTTGTTCTAGGATGCAAATGAGCATCTTTTTTAGAAGCTGAGAAAGAGCCCCAACTAACAAAAATTGCGCATTGACTGAAATAAGCCAGGCTGCCTTTCAGATGTAGGCTTCAGACAGAAAATGAAACATATCAAAGTGTCTGATTTGACGTGGCTTGCAGCTGCAAGGCAAAGCGACTGTCCCATTTTTTTTTCCCCGAGGCGAACACTCAAGATTTTCTTGATCTTATCTTTGTCTTTCTATAAGTCTTTGAAAACCATCTGTAGAGATTCATAAAGGGTATTTGTGTTTAAGTAAACTGCAGAAGTGATCTATACCGAACAGATGGAAACAAATCAAAAAGCTTAACGGGATACAGAAAAACAGCAACACTTAGAAAAATACTAGATATGAATGAGTAGGAAGGTTGTCTCCCATTTGTATTACATTTGGTGTGGCAGCTCTTTCCCCTGTCTCTCTCCGCAGCCCACACTGTCCACTCTCACCGCTCTTCTGTCCATGTTCACGGGCTGCAAACAACTTCCTGGCTGTGTTTGCTCTTCTGGATGAGCATCCCTTGGATGGGAATTGTTCACCAATTTGGCAGAGTCCGAACATCCACCCAGAGCCCTTAACTCCACTCCCTCGGAGCAAAGGGCTCTGATTTTTCACGGCTTGCTAAAACATTTCTGAACAGATAAGGTGGGGGAGAAAAGTGCTACAAATCAATCTCTGGCATGCTCAGGGATTGTGTGCTTGTTTGTTTGTTCCAGGTTATGTTTTTTTTCTGACAGAGGATTTCAAAGAAGCACAAGACTGCTTCCTCAGTACCAGCTTTTCATAGAAGACACAATAAGGCACAAAATGACGCGTGTTACCGGAGTGAGTGGGCGTTAATGGGACTTACTGAGCATACCAACAAAACCAAGAGAGAAAAGAGAAAAAAAAAACTTTACAAATTTTCCCCGGCATTTCAACTGCAGCCCTGCGTGTTGTTCCCTCTCCCCATTAGTCAGAGCCCTACGTGCCCGTTTTGAGGAGGCTGCCACAACACTGCTGGAGAGCATCTGCCCCACTTCAGCTCAGTCATCGTAGCCCTGAGCAAAAACCACGCTTCGCCACATCTTCACCACTAAGGCTGTACATCAACTCTGCAAAATTCCCAGCAGTGGGTCCGCAGAGGCCAGTCACTGCTAACACGAAGTCTGGACCATATAATTCCCTCCATAAATTTATCAGCCTCCACCATAAAACCGCACAGGCTCCACATGTACACTCACACACCTTGTTAGTGCACAGCTGTTTCATAACCTCACCCCTCCAGTGGCAGCAATACCTGTTTTATTTCCAGCTTATGTTTATTAATGGCCAGTTAGTACCTTCCCCCCCCTTTTCTTTTTCTTTCTTTTCTCACCAGCCCCTAACAAGCCCAAGGCAAAGGTTAAGGTAAATCCCAGATGGGAGACCCAGGGATGGAGAGGACTGTTGGAGTGACATCAAAGCTTTCCTCCTGCCTTGTTGCTGTAGGATGTTACATGACAGAAGTTCAAGATAAATGTGTGTTTCTATTGAGCTACTTAATTTGTTATGAAGCCAAGACACAGGTTCTGCCTTAAGCATCTTGGGAGGAAGGTAAGCTTATCCTGCAGTCCCACCTGGTCCCAAGGATGGACACTAAGGACCATCCTGTCCCTTTAGACTCCAGGACCACACTTTGGTTGCAGTCCCCACACACACACAAAAGGCACAAGAAAAGGACCACTTCAAATGGAGAAACGACAGAGTATGCTCTGATCCCACATCGTCCCTCCCCACCTAGATGGAACTCCAGCACTTGCAAGACTCAGACCAGACCCAGACACGTTGCCATTGCTGTCAAAGGGAATTCACCTCTGACACTGTCAGAGCTGAGCAGGACAATGCCAAAAGCATCTAAAAACTCCATTCCCCCCTCAATGCCAGGAGGCAGAGTGGGAGAAACTCCTTGGCATGCCTCCTCTCCCTCTGCATGGGGCTGGGGCCACAGGGCTCCAGCATGGGAGAGGTGGGGACAGTGACACATGGGCAGCTGTACTGGAAAGGGCCCTTCAGCTGACCCTGTCTACCCAGGAACCTCCGGTGAAACATCATTTCTCACCAGCTCTCTCAGCCATGGCCCAAGGAAATTCCTGCGTATTTCTTTGCTCCTCCCAGAGGAGCTGGCTGCCCTCTGCTCAGCCACACTGTCTTCTCCAGAGGGAATAAGCAAAGACCGACTTCCATCCCTGCCCATCAGGCCACGCTCACAACACCATGTGAGGATGACATTCTAGGGCGTTATCAGGCTGAATATATCCTTTTTTCCCCCTGACCTGGAGTTCAGCCATCTCAAAGTTCTGCCTCCTGAGCCAAGCACAAGGCATCCCACTGCTGCAGCCCCAAGGGACCTTTGGTATTTGGATCTGTGTAAGTGCAGATATTCCCAGTTTCCTCGTTCTATCCACCTACCAGCCGAGAGAGCCTTGCACTCAAAAATAGAGGCAATACTGTGACTGGTATTCTTAGAAAGGGAATGCATATGCAAATTATTCCCCTGAAAATGTCTCTGTGCGTCAGACTCTCCCCTGATTCAGAGAACATCCCTGCTATCTTCTCCTCAAGTACACGCTGCGCACAGCGAAGCTCTGCATCTCAGGGAATGTGGTGGTGGAGAAGGTTGCTGCAAAAATGATTCATCTATCACATCTTTCACAGCTTCAGTAAACTGGAACGGTGAGAATTTCTCTGCCCCCAGTCTTGGCTGCTCAAGAGCTCCCCGACTCCTCTCCCATTCATAGCTTCATGCATGCGCAGCGCAAAGCGAGGAGCGCTGCTGGTTTCCTCACCTCCTGCCGTATGCTTCCTGCTGAGGATGCTGTCAGAATCCAGACAGGCCCATCTGCTGGGAACACTTGCCCGGTCGGCAGCTCGGGGGCTGCAGAGCAATGCAGCTCCCCACCAGCACCGTGGCAGGGCAGTGAGGGGCACGAGCATCCCTTGGCACACACCAGCCCGAGCAGCTCCTGGGCAACCACTGCAGCAAGAACATCCCACCAGCGAGAATGGAGCTCACACCAGGGCTGCCCAGCCCCAATCTCAGAACTGCTGAAATGGAGCCCTCACAGCCACCAGAACATGCAGTCATGCTCTTCCACCCCCTCGTATTCACACCCTTCACGGATGTAACCTGTCCAAAATTCCTCTGGTCCCAGAGGGCAGGGCAGGTAGGCACATGGCAGCAGGCATCACACCAGTGCCCTGCACTTTGGGAGGTAAACAGTGCAGTCCCCGACGTTATGTTCGATCACTGTCCAGAAGCTATTAGGAAGCTAATTAAAATGAATAGATCACTTAAGTATTCAGAGTTCATATCCCATTAATTCAACAGTGCAAGATACAGAGAGAAAGACAAAGGCTGAAGAAAAGGCCAAGGACAGTACAGCGATGTTCCTTGGTGTGGATTTTTTTCCCCTCTCTTTCTTGTAATGCAAAAGATAAGTCTGTCTCCTGGCTTATCTAGATACATTTGTAGAGATTAAAAACACACTTCTTTCCCTTTGCATTCTGTTGCAAATGATTAGCCCATGGTATCGTTAAGCAGGGAGCTCTGCCAGTTTAAGGTTCTAATTTAAGACAAAACCAGGGAAAATCAGAGCGAAACCTGTGGCTGCTGGCATGGGACCAGCTGGGTGGGCAGGACCCTGCCGTCCCCTGTCAGGCAGATGGGGAGATGGTGCTGCATGGGGGCAGTGATACAGCCTCAGGTCTGCAAAAAGGGCTGGCCCCAGTTCCTGCACTAGGAGGGGGGGGAAAGAGCTTTTTCCTGCTTACAGTGCTATTTGGGGACAGGGACAGCAGTAGCCAGGCAAGGGGGCAGCTCAGTGATCTGAACTCCAAGAGCTGGCTCATGTGAGGCTGGATGCAGGACGGGAGCAGCAGTCTCCAACCCCTTGGGTAGGGCTCAGGGAAGTGTCCCCATGGAAAAAACCCTGTCCCCAAGCACATCCCGAAAACCCAGCTCAGCAGGAACCAGCAGGCTGCAAGAGAGAACTCAGCTCAGAGAGTGGGAAATGGGATCACAGCACCTCAGAAAACACACTGGAAAACAGTCGTTGGATATGCTCAGGGAGAGTCCTGCAGCCTGGGAGACTTGAATATTTCTCTCTCACGAAGGTCTGTTAGCAACAGCACAGCATGGGCCACAAAAAGAGAAAAAAAATTCAAGAGCTGCTATGGTCCAGGTCCCCACCTCTTGCTGAAGGGTTTATGCTGCTCTAAATTCCCGTGATGAATACCTGTTTTTAAAACTGGCACATCTAACTCCTCTGTCTCTCCCTGAAAAAACCCCTGGGTCAGAAAAACTGCACTACAGGCACTCTGCTGAAGAGCACACGTGCTGGTACCCCGAAAGTCTACTGTCAGTCCTGTGTTTTGGACCTCTTCAGCATAAAAAACCTAAACCAAGGAAATGCATTTCTTTGTCACATTCCAGACCAACACAAATTAATGTATCGGCATTAAAAGACCATGAAAAACTGGGTTAATTACAGAAACGATGACCTTTATATACAGCAGCTCAGCCATGGGCAGCTATCATACATCATCGCATTAGGAAGAGGCGCTTACTGACACATAACAGCAAATAATAAATAATAAATAATAAATCCATCAACCTAAATTGAACTTTGTGTAATGTACTCCTGACAAACCATAGATTAATTTGCCTAATCCATCATTTGTTAATCCTTCATCCCTAAGAAACACACGTAAATGCTACAGCTGTGACATCCGAGTCTGTTCACACAGGTGCGGTGACTCAGGTACAGTCACCCAGAAGTCCATCAACCCAGTTTCCCACCTTTAACAAATACTGCCAATGCATTGCAGAATCCACATTTCAAAGGTGGATAACCAGAGCATCAGAAGCTTTTGGATTTATGAAGCAACAAAAACAACAATCAGGTTTTTATATCATCCGTAACTAATACAACTATACTATACTAAGCACATTGTTTGCACTAAGAAAAGCTAATGTTCAATATTAAAGGAAAGTGGAGCTGTAATCCATGCTAGCAGGTTTATACAATGAAGTTCGTTGTGTAAAAGCTTGTACATTACAGTGAGACCCTTGACTAAAGGAGAAAATGAAGAGGATTTTTAGGTTTCGAGTGTATTTTATCCTCAAGCTGCTGAGGGTTTTACAGCTGTAGGAGAGGTAACAGCAGACCTGGGGAGCTGGAAAAAATACCGTGGAGGTGGATGTGCCCACCTTGCTAGAAGTACGGGAAATTGGCAATGTATTTCTGTAGCCACCAAGGGCAAAATGATCCCAGAAAAGGATAACCGCTGGAGACTAAGTGCAGTTAAAGTCTTCCAAACTTTCTGTGGGAACCAGAAGCTGCTGCATTGAACTCAGTTGAAGGCGAAGGTGCAAACCAGCAATGGGTACCGAGCTCTGCGAAGGGAGTGCGGGTAGGAAGGAGAGCGCTTCCCAGGCACCCTGCCTACTCAGATCCAACCAGTTTTCCAGGTTAGGAGGGGAAATTTTGCACAGGATTCTCAAATATTACAGAAACCCAGCAGCTTTTCCCTGGTTCATACTGAGTGACAAGTTCCACAGCAGTGGTACCTAAAATACTCACTTATTAAAACCATCATTAGACATAAGAAGGATGTCTGCTCCCACACAAGAGCTGGAAATCTGTGTCTAGTTTTAAAGAGAAAGCCAAGTAGTATACAATGGAAATGCTTCCTCTCCCAAAACAGATTAAATTTAAAGTTGTTTCCCAGTGCTATTGTCAAATCTAATTAATCTGCTCTTTGCAACACCGCTTGCATTTGCCTTAATTGTCAAGTGACACCATGAAGTGACAGTGCCAAACATGCCCGACAACTGCAGTGGGATCCTGCAGCTCTTTTCCATTCAAAATTAACCCCTCTCATGTTCACCCTCAGCCAGTGTATCATTGCAGATACGGCCGAGTGCTCAGGGCTCCAGGGGCTACTGCATCCTTTCCAGACACAGGGACTTGGGGTGTTGCACCGCAAGGACACCTGTTCTAGCATCAGCCCAATAAAAAACAACTTGAAAAAAAATGTTCCAGAGACAGCAGGAGCCGCGAGGACAGCAGGAGGGTCATGCTTTGCTGCAGTACTTGGCAGCCAAGAACAGCAGCTTGCATTGCTCCTGCCCCACCACAGAAGTCTCCATCCCCAAGCACAGGATATAGCTTGAAGGAAAAAGCTTTCAAACACACAAGGCAGGAGGGCTGGGCGGAGGATGGACACCACAGGCAACATAAATCCAGTCAAGGCAGGACCTTTGCTACTTCTCAGTGAGAGGGCAAAGCACTCCTGACAAAGTCTCTAGGGCAGAATTACCAAGTATTAACTTCTTTGTGCATAATACGTGTAGTAATAGCTGAAAGCTGGAAACTGTGGGTTAATGGAAGAAACCACCACAGTCACCTGTGTCAAATGCATATTTAATGCTCTCAGAGCACAACTGTGCCAACTGCTCAGCAGCCAGGAGCTCTTTCTAAAGAGCTACTGTCATAAGCTTGTGATCTAGTTCATAAATAATCATCGAATGAAATGATTTATGGATTTACTGAACTAAAGCTTTCCCATCTCTGTTCTTCCTCCAGCTCCTCCTGGATAGCTGGGAGAGGAGGGCAGCAGGGATGGGGACACAGCAGAGCTGCAGGAGTTGGGCTGAGGTCGCTGTGTGCAGGTTTAAGGGTATGTCTTGCTTTGCAAAGGGCAGGGTGAACAGCTGAACCTGGCACACAGGTACCCAGGGGACTGGGCTCATGGGGGACCCCGGACCCTCCTTGGCTCCCAATAGCCATGCCCACATCTCACACCCACCCAGGGCTGGGCTGCTCCCACCCAGCATCCTTCAGGTCCTGGCTTGTGCCAGGCTGGGAAATCATAGCCCGAGGCAGTGATGGTTAAGTTATTATCTAGATACTAATCTCAAAAATCCCAGTCTGTTTCCTCCAGTTATCCCTTTACTCAGAAGAGCTCAGACTGAATATAAACTGACACACTCAAGTGTTATAAGATTATTGCTATATAAATAAATGTCATCACATTTAAATCACAATCTGATCTAACTTTGAGGTCAACCCTGCTTTGAGCAGGAGGTTGGACTTCATGACCTCCAGAGGCTCCTTGCAACCTAAATCATTCTTTCATCCAGTGATTTGTCCTTCACAGAAATTTTCCATCTCTTTTAACAGAAGCAACTTATTGCAAGCCACAAGAAAAAAAAAAGTTTAATAACAGGTACATCCTGCTTTGAAGCTGCTTTGGCTTCAAAGCTTCAGGGGAGGTAAATACATTTAAAAGGGATTGCAGCCTTTAAAGGAGGGCACAGGATGCAATCCTGCAGCACTCTACACAAGGCAGGCACCCAGTTCCAGTGCTGCCATGACTGCTTTCGTACACACTGCTGTTTGATTTCGTAATGGCATCCAAGTACAGGCTTTAAAAGTGTTCTATGATTGATATATTTTTTCTAATCGCTAAAGCCCAAGTTTTTCTTGTAGTGATTTGCAGGTTGCCCTCGTCTTCCTGGGAGCACCAGTCAGCTCCCAGCAGCATAGTTATATTATGTTTATAAAAACTTGGGGCTAGGTCATTACTGTGGTGCAGAGAGCCCCTTGCTAAGAGACCCCAAGAACTGTCTTTCTCTTGCTGAAACCAAGGACACTATCACACCCTGCCACGCACCAGGTCCCCACAGCCCCATCTGCACCACGGCACACAGCAACCCCGGCTGCTGCGAGCATCCAGACGTGCTTGTCTCGGGCTTTGATGTTCCCAGGTGGAAGGAGCTTTAACGGCACGGCAGAGTGTTGTTTTTACACAAGATTTATCAGTACAGTTAACATACCGCCACAGAGCTGCTCTCTGAGCATGCCCTGAATCTTAATAACACACACAACAGGCGGCTGCTGCAGGTACACACTGACGTTCACCTTCAAAGAGCTTCATAAACACCAGCTCGGCGGGTCTCAACTCCATCTCCCGAAGGAGAGCTCGGCTCCTTTTGGTGGGGAAGGGAGGGAGGTGTGGAGGTCACAGCCGGGCTTTGCAATGGGCTTGGAAGAGCAAGGATTCAAAAGAGATTTGAGTGTCTTATTTTCACACAGACATTTATATAGGGCTTATACATTGTACTGCCCGGAGGGACCTTGTACTTCAGCATACAAGACTTTTGGTGGGTTAGGATATATTTTATCCCGAGCTGTGTAATTTTTCAATATCCAACAGGATAAGCTGCTCTGTAAAATAGAGTTCTCAAACAGAAGCTTTGTCAAATTTTAACAGAGACACATCAATGAATCCCCACTGATATCCTAGGGAGATCAAGCAGAAGACTAGAAAAAAAATACAGGAGAAAGCATCTGGGATCATTTGGGAGAAAACTATCAAAGTATCATAGGAAAATATAAAGCTCAATCAGGTATCAAGAGATCATCCAGTCCAGTGTCCTTCAACCTTTAAATATCACTTAATTCCTTCATTTAGAAGCCACAGATTTCTCATGCACTGTTGGCACAACTGTCTTACTTGCAAACCTAGCCAATATTTGGATCAAGGCTGAAATGTGTTTTTTTTTCTTCTCCCATTTTCTTTTTTGAAATCCCTGCATTATTAAAAATAAAATAATGTTGACTTATGAGCCACCCTGTGATGTCCTGTGGACACTCCTGAGCCAGTTTCCCAGGCTCCTTAGCAAGACCTCACCTTCCAAAATCACAGGTCCCATCAAAGCTATCCACACCAGCCCAAGACAAAACGCTTTTCCCTTTGGTGACTTCCCTGTCCCCTCCCTCCCTCCAACAGTTTACCCAGCCACCCAAGTTCAGGGCTCCTGTGGTTTGCCTGCATCACCTTTGTGGTTGCTGCACACAGACATCCTCTGATGTTGCCTCATTATATGCTCTCCAAAACAGAGCTTCCCTTAATATACCTCCTGTTAAAATATTCCCAGCTTCTTCCCAGCAAAGCTGGGGTGAATGAGCCTAACAAAAGCAAATGGGTCTTATTAGATTTGCAACAAAAGACTGCTCTAAGATACCAGACTTGTCCTCAAACCTCTGTGGACAGCATGTTGTACAGATCCAGACGTGCTGTCAAACAGAAAAGCCCAGCAATTCAAATAAATACTCTGCCTCTAATCCTTGTACCCACTATCCTACCCAAATTTGACTGTCTCCTGAGCTACCCTCTGCTGTAGGAAGGACTCATCATGACCAGCCATGGGGACAAGACGATTTGTGCAGCCTTTGTACAAGATCCTCCTGCTCTCACCCAGAGCCAACCCTACTTGTCCTAAATCTTGGTCCGGGACTACATGCACAAAACCATCCACCTCTCAGGAGGCACATCCGTTGGGATGACACCAAACAGGAATTTTTTCATATTCAGGCAGATGGAAGCCAACATTTCCCACACCTTTCCCACACCTCCTCCCCAGAGCAAACCCAGCCCCTCCAGCTTCTTTCTTAACCACGGGAACAGCGGTTCTGTGTGGCTTGTGTACGTAACGAATGCAGCAAGGTCTGTTTTTTGTTTAAATAGCTGTGAAAAGCACTGTGTGTGTTTTACCCAGAGATATATTACACTTGATTAGGCGGTGCGCTGGAGCGCGAATGGTACAACAGGAGACGGACGTGCTTAACTAGCGGTTTCAGCCCGCGCTCCGGTATCGGGAGGTCAAGGGAAAGATTAACTATATCTGACTGCCGTGTCAAAACACTCAATTGGAGCATTTATAAACCCACAGAACTAGTTGCCTCAGTCAGCAGAGCAGATTTATTTCCTTCCACGTCGCTCCCACAAAGCAAATGAGGGCAGTTGCCAGGGCCAGGTTGGCTTCTGCGTCCTTGAGGGCAGAGACATCTGAAGGGTTCAGATGGAGGTGTGAAGGGTTTAAAGCCTTGCTGTTATCTTCAGAAAAAGTAAATCTGACTCTCAGTCTCCTCTGCCTATGCATGACCCACAGCCAGATAGACTTCAGCTCTGAAAGCCCCAAAGGAGGCCTCCATTATCAAAATCAGCATCTCTTCAGGACACCCTGTTTTAAACTCACACTTAGATTTGGAACTGTACACACACCTCTCAGGGTGCAAGCCTAGTCCTCATCTCAGCACACATCTCCACTGAAACAGATTGAGTGATGCTCAGTGTGAGCATACGACTGCAGTGTGTGACCACTGATAATCAGAATTTGGACAATTAGGACCAGCATTATTTTGTAAAAAAAAAAAAAAACCCACACAAAAACACCACACACCAACAACATAGCTTGAGCTTTACAACATACGTATGACTAAGGAAAAAGGCTTTGCTTCTCTTCTCTCAAATTCAATAATACTTTCTCAGCATCCAGACTCAATTCTGTCCAACTTGTTGCCACCTCAAATTGCCCCCTTTTCCATACCAAACTCAGTGGCCATTCCATGATGGGCAATGACAGCTTACTCCTCCCTATTTCATCTATGGTTTCAGTGTCAAGGTCAGGATCAGAGATGTCACTAGTATCTGAAGAAAAAGGTGCCAAACATCCAGGGTTAGCTTTCCAAGAGCATACCTCTTCTGCATCCAACACATACCAGGTACTTTCAGGAGCTACTGCTCCCCATGCTCTGCAAAAGCAGCAACTTTTATGTATTTCAAGCCTATAAAGAGCAAGTTTGGGTCCGGGAGTAGTACCAGAGCATCCAAGAGATACCAAAGCCAGAAGAACTCATCCTGCAAGCCCTCCTGCGTGTTTCTTAGCCTACTCCAGGCCACATGGACTCCTGAACTCAAACCATCTGTTGTTCAAGGGTTCCTGCTCTACATCCTGATGCACACCACAGACATGCCCGTGTTACCCTGGCAGGAGACAGCAGACAGGACTTCTCCACTCAAGTCACAGGAATGTTCCTGGGTTGAGACTGTCTGGATAAACCAGATGCTTCAGCACCCTGAGCTATGCTGCAGGGGTGCAATTTTGTTTTTAAACTGCACTTAGCGGCGTTCTGACTTGCAGGTTTTACTTTTTAATAGTAAACACATTTTGTAGGTGCCAGAGAACATTTCAAAGAATTTCAGTGGAGTCCTTTTACCTTCACAGCCTGGGGGCACATACACTGAAACAACAGCTGAAATCCAATTACTGAGGAATATTCTCAAGTGTATTTCCATAGGTAATTTGTTAGTCTGTTGGAACATGCAAAGTGATTTTTCTCCACTTCTTGATGCTGTATGTGGGGCTCCTTGGTTGAAGATTTCTATCCAAATTGCATAATAGCTACCACTGAAAAGGAATCCACATGACTGCTGCCTTCTCTGGGGCAGCAACCTGCCAGCATCTTCCAAGACCCAGACCTTTTACCAATGATTCCACAAAAAAAATCATCAGTCACACTGTAATGCCTGCTACCACCCGAGTTTCTCATTGCCCAATCAGTTTGACGCATAAAGACATAAGAAGCCTAAAAGTATTTTTCCCCTCAGCATCCTGTTTATTGATTTAGCAAAGAGCTGACACAGATGTACAGTTCTAGAGACAAGCTGTAATGTAATCTCTTCATCTGCTGTCACTCAAAATCACACAAGCTAGCTGCTGCCATAAGGGGAAGAATGCCCACCCTGCCCATTTTGGGACTGTCAAACAACCCATTCATGAGCTTTGTCCTCATTAACAGGTTCCCCCACATCCATACTGCATGTGCCATCACAGTGCATCCAACACTGTGCCCAGGAATCCCCCATGTGCTGGGTACACACAGCACCAGCTGTGACATCCTTCCCTCCTTCCTGCAGCTGAAGAACCATGGCATGAACCAACCCAGGTGCCACCACCATGATCACCCCACTTGGGCTGGCCTCACACACCGCTGGTGGGTACCCACACCTCCAACCCAAGGGTACCTACCAGCCAAGTCAGTAATATATGACAGCTTCAAAGCATGGACTGGCCTCCAAGGGAGGCAGGTTGAGAGAGCATCATCCACCCCATTTACAAGTCAGAATCATTACCACTGGTGAGATATCATTGGAAATGGGTCCATTTTCAGAAAGACAAGATAGAAATTAAATAGGCAAAGTTTGAGTCAGAGTGACAAGGCACATAATCAAGAAAAGAGCACAGATGAACCGCCTGTGAGTTCTACAGATAATTCAGGGCAAATTAAAGCATCTGAAATCCTACTGAGAGCCACTGATTTAGAATTATGAAGTTAACTTACAGCAATCATTTTCTATATGAAAGCAATTACAGAAGGGTTAAAAGCTTCTGTTATTATAGATTGTGTATGGCTGACACAGGATGAAATTTTAGCCTTTGTATAAAGCTCCTACATCCTCTGCACCAAACCTTTTCCACCCATCAGAGAGTCATTGGCCATTATCCATTTTATTAACCAATGCCCATTCAGACAGCCAGGGAGAGGTAGATAGGGAACATCCTGCTTGCCAATAAAACACATAGACACCAATCACCATGGTTCGCTTCCCAAAATAATCACACAGGCTCAAACACGCAGCTGTGATGAATGGCAAATTTCCAAGTCTTAATGCATCAGAAAGCAGAACCGTTGTTTGAAGTGGTCATCTCTTGAAAGGAAGGGAAAAGTCAAGGGAAAGCTCGTGAGAAACCTGTAAGCATGGGGCCATCCCAGGAACAGCCTGGTGGTGCCTGCAGGAAGGTCACAGCCATGGTGACAGTGGCCTCTTCCATCTGCTGTCTTGCTGCTACCAGGGCAAAAGCACATCCAATGGTAGCTCCCAGCGGGGTTGCCCCCATGAAAGAAGGTGATGGCAGAAAGCAACAGCCTGGCTCCTGGCTCATCCCCACCAGTGGGAGGAAAGGGCTGGCTCCGGGTCTGGTAGCACAGCCCCTCCTAGGAGAGGCAATCCACATCTGCTCCATTGCCCCAGGGCTAGTAGCCAGCAGCCTGCCAGCACCGCTGGGTGCCCTGTCCGCACCTAACCAGCCCCACTCTGCGGCAGGTTCGCATGGCAACAGCTTGAAAATGGAGCTGACGAAGCCACTTACCAAAACAATCTATTATACTGAGCCTCTTCCTTCTCTTTATTCTTAATTGGGCTTTATTTCTTGTTTGGTGTTTTCTGTGCAGTTAAACGAGCTGACAGACCTTTTGTTTCTGGAATGAAAATGAGATCTTGACTGCGATGCGCATGGCAATGAGCCAAGCGAGTGAGGGTACCTCCATCACACATTGTTTGGGGATGAGCATCAGAGGAGGGGAAAAGGGAAAACCTGCCCAAGATCTGGTGGAAAATAAATATTCACACACAGGTGATCTGTCAGTAAGTGTGACAGTTGATATTTGGATTTCTCCTAGTGCAGGAGGGGTACAAAGTGACAGCCAGCTTTGCCCCCACAGAGGCAGAGAGCAACCTGGGGACACTGCAGCATCCCAGGATAGCAGGGCAGGGAGGCACTCGCCCCGCAGTGGCCAGGAGGCTCACAAGGGACTCGATACAAGGCTCTGATGGCCAGCGTGGATCCATAATTGATGTTAGCTGTTATAATAAATGAAATTGTGTAGCTAAACACAGAGGGTTATAATAACGGCACTGAAATCAGCAGTGCTGGAAAGGCAATGAGAAGCAAGGCTTGCTGCATAATGCATGAGGGGAAACCCACGGTATTAACAGCAAGAGCTAAATACTGGTTACGGAGAGCTTGAATGAAGAGATTCACATTGGATTCAACAGAGCCTGAGTCCTAATGAGAGGATGGGACAGCTCATTCTTGTTACAGCAATCCTCCATCCTTCCCGATGGGACCCCAGATTCTGCTTCTCTTCCTCACCCTGAGGGATAGTGCAGAGATCTTTTGGCAGAAGGGCTGTAAGTCTGCACACAGGGATCCCTCAAAGGTATTTCTGTGCCCTCCACCTGATTTCATTAGTGCAAGAAAATCTCTAACCATGCCACACACAGCCAGCAGTACTCCTGGGCAAATGAGCCTGAGAGTGCTCATGATTTCCCCACAGCCGTGAAGAAGGTCTATGGCAAAGAACACCTCTAGGCACTGCCTGAACAACGTNACAATCCCACACTCCATCCTTCCCGATGGGACCCCAGATTCTGCTTCTCTTCCTCACCCTGAGGGATAGTGCAGAGATCTTTTGGCAGAAGGGCTGTAAGTCTGCACGCAGGGATCCCTCAAAGGTATTTCTGTGCCCTCCACCTGATTTCATTAGTGCAAGAAAATCTCGAACCATGCCACACGCAGCCAGCAGTACTCCTGGGGAAATGAGGCTGAGAGTGCTCATGATTTCCACACAGCCGTGAATAAGGTCTATGGCAAAGAACAGCTCTAGGCACTGCCTGAACAACGTGGCATTCTTCCCACAGCCTTTGGACAACTTTGGTGCTGGTTCCCTACATGGGTTCCTGTCTCAAAGGTAAAAGGTGGTAAGGAAGTGAAACACAAAGCTTTGCATTCCTAGAAATCCCATTAAGGTGGATTGGATTCAGGATTTCTCTATTCCCATCTCAGGAGGTCTGTTCAAAGAGATATCTTTTGGGGAAAAATCTCAAATCTGGACATAAAAATTGATAAATGAGCACTGGGAAGAAACAGGAGAAAAAAAAAATCAGTCCTTTTCCCTTCCTGCTCATCTTTTCTATGAAAGTTTTCTGTAGCATACTCAACCCAAGAAATTGCACCTGCTTAGCACTATTGATCCAGCTTACTTCAGTAACAAACCACATTAAGTTAAAATCAATACCAGCCACTCTTAAACTGATTTAGGAGTGTCCACACAAAGGGGCTCACACCAATTTAGACAGATCTGTTTTGTAACCAATTTAGTTAAAACATGCAATCTAGGGGCTGAGCTGCACTCTGACAGCCCAGAGACATTAATTCCCAGGGTTCAAAGGCATTAATTCCCAAGTCTCATCAATGGCTCCCAAGGGACAGGACACAAAAGGTTAAGTGTCACTGACCAACGTCCATCTTTCTCGGCAAAGCACACAGGTCTCCCTGGCTCCAAAAGCTGAAGAGTTGGGGAGAAACCCAAAGACCTTGGGGTTAATTTATTTCTGTGGCTCAAACTTAACATAAATGACCAAACTGAAGATGCTGGAGACAAACAGATCAGAAACCTATTTTTTTTTCTCCCCCTGGAATATTTACTCCATTAGATACATGCATTGCAGATAGTTTTGCCCACTATAAATCCACCAGCACTGTGCTTTGCATTTCATTTTGAGGCAACATACAAGCGACCAAGGTTAGGAAACATAACACAAGAAAGAGTTTGAGGGTGCTGTACATCACAGTAGCTCAGCTATGTTTTGACACCGTTTGCTGGTTTAATATCTCAGGGTCCGTATGTGTGCAGAAGAGGCTTGAGGTGAGCACTGAGGAGCAGAGCACAAATCTCATCACACACCACCACACCAGAGCATCACAGGCAACTCTGAGCCAGGCTACAAATCTCCTTAACAAGGAGGTTAAAAGAATTCTTCCTTCAAAGGAGATAAGGTTTTAGTGTTTAATCAAGTGCAAGCTCAGGGGTGCCTGCCAGGGAAAGGCCACCAGCAAACATTTGGTGTTTGTTGCCCTTCCTGGGCAAGGGGAGGAGCCCAGGTCCTGCGAGATCCTTCTGCTCCTGGGCCTCAGCCCCCCAAAAGCTGACACGCCAAAGGGAAATCAATAAGGATTACCTTAGCCTTGAGCTTTGGAAATAAACTTTATCAGAAGTTTGTTCAGGACTTGGGGGGTTGAGGAGCAAACAGTGTTGGACTGGAGCAATGCTGGTTCATCGATGTCAAAGGAGAGAAGAGGACAGCAGGTTCCCCCCCTGTGCTTGGTTGCTGTGATATGAGAAAAATAAGAGGCCTGTTTGGAAAGGTCTAATGGTGACAAAAAAGTTTGTGATTTTAAGACATGATAAAAAAAAAAAAGAGGTGGCAGGTAAAGCCCAGAGCTCACGTGCTGCTCTCCCCATGGCAGCTAACAGCACAAGGCTCCTCTGTCTCCAAAGAGAGGGGAGGGATGAGCCAAGTGTGCGACCTCCCAGCACACAAGGACTTCAGGAAATGCTTCAGGAAAAAGAGATCAAGTCCTAGTTTTATCTTCTTGCAATAAAAATTATCAAAAGAGCTATTTAAAAAAAAATGAAATAAAGCATAGAACCCAGATCTATTGCCTTCAGGGCTCTTTTATACCTCAGAGAAAAATGTGAAATAGTGTATGGCCAGTATTGGCTTTTTTTTTTTTTGGTTTAAAACCAGACCTTTCGGTTTTAGTTATCCCTGGATTCATGGGGCTAGCAGGAGACAGGGTTCTTTGCAGAGCACCCGCACAACACTGCCAGGCCAGCAGACAGAACCTCCCACCAACTCCTTCCACTCAGGGAGCCACACACCTCTGGACTCTAATATCTTAATTTCCCCTCCTGCCTTCTTTTTCCCCCACTCCTTCCCTGGAGCCGCAGGCATCGTTTCCCATCCTTACTCATTACCTTGGGAGATGGGAATCAGCCAACCCACTAAAAGCCCTCTGAAAGGCAGGAGACACCACACTGCGCTGCTGCTCCTCCACCTACAAAATGTGCATGTTCAGGCATCTTCTCACCTAAGCTGCTTTTAAACCTGCCATTCAGAAGTGGTTTGGGGTTTAAGTTTTGAGCTATGATTCTGCTTTGTGATATTCTGGATACCTAAAAAAGGCTTTGAAATAATTTTCCCTGCTGTTAGCAGGTAATAATTTGTTTCCCAGAAAGATTCAAGAGTCCTACTTAGATTGCTGAATTAAACACAGCAGTGTTTTGGAAACAGAATTAAACCTTTTCCCTTCTTTTCTTTTAAAAGCGTTTTTGTTTTGTTTTGTTTCTAGTTTAACACCTCAGACACCTAGATTTAGCCTCTGTTGTTTCATAAAAATACAAGGAAGGGGTCTTTTCCCAAAGTAAATAAATAAGGTAAGGAAAACATCACCCTCCATGCTTTGCTGTGGGGTATAGAGCATCCCTAAAGAGAGGAATCCCACTGCGATGTCCTGCCTGGGGCCTCCAAGGGCAGCAGGCACCCAGGTCCCAGGACGGGGCTGGGTTTGGACCTTGTATCTCAAGGACAAAGGAGTCTCCTCCCCTCACACACCATTATATCCCCACACTAAACGCTCCAACCACCACCACCAAGTGCTGGACCCCATCCTTGCACTGGAAGCAAATGCATTTAAGCAGAGCAGCCACCGTCATTCCTCAATGCTACACTGAAACCCTTATTTAGCTGGCAAAATGCTCACCATCCCGCTCACTGTGGAGAGTACAACAGCACTGGAAGAGCTGGCATCTGTCATCAGGTTTAATACTCCAGCTGAAAGACCGAGCCAAAGATTTGTGAACTGCAATGCACGATGACAAATTTCAGATCAAGGACACTGACCGCATGGCCGTGATTACCATCAGGGGTTTATTGGCAAGGAAAGCCAGCACGTGGCTCACACAGCCATTTAGGGACTTCTCTGCATCACAGAAGGAAAGAAAATCCCATCTGGTAGGTGCTCTGATGCAGGGAAACACAGATTAAGATGCTTCCTCTGGTGAGGAACTACTTTCCAAATCACCAAATCTAAACAACAAAAAACAACCCCACAGCCTTACCAACACAAAGCCCACGTTTGTTGAAGCTTCTGCCCCTCTGAAGAGCATCCTCACTGCCAAATGCTAACGCCAATTGCACTGATGGTGGCGAGGTGACATTTATTCCATTTCAGCATGAGAGCACATTTTTGGCAGTGCCAAGTGCACTTTGCAATAGGAAGACTTAAAACCCAATTGCAAAATATGCTGCATGCAGCAATAAGAAATTCATCTATTTTCACTATCTAATCTAATGCGGGCAGCAAGGCTCCTGCCACCCCGCTGGACCCACTCTGGGCTTATCTGGAAGAGCTCAATACGCTCTGCACAGGTCACTCTGCTTCTGCTTTCCCCAGAGCCATGAGAGCAGCTGGAATGGGAGAAACCTGCAGTGCTCCAAACTGACACCTCCAGGGCCAGCATCTGAACCCCCTGCTAGCCTTCATCATACTTACAGCCAGCCCTTAATTCAGCTTGATTCTCAGAAGATGTCACAAGCCAAGTCATTTTTGCATTATCCCAGCAAAAGTAACAAAACAAAAAAAAAAAAAAGAAAGAGATTGGGGCTTGTGGTTTCAAAGGAAGCACTTAAGTACCTATCAACCACATCCTTATGATCTGTTCTGCTCTCTGACGGGAGTTACATACATTTAAACCTTCCTGCATTCCCCTTACAGCAAAGTGTCACCCGAGGGCTCAGGCTCGCCCAGGACACGGCAGGGGCTGGTCCCCTGCATCACTTTCTTCTCCTCCCCCGCTATGAAGGTCTGATATTGTCAACACTCTCCAAGGCATCCCTTACACACAGCCCGTCACACTGCTCTTGCCCCTGGCCGGCCAGCCAGCCAGGAGGTTTGTTAGTCAAAGACTAAGAGAATAGACATGGTCAGGGTCAGGAGGGAGGAAGGAGCACCCCTTTCCACCCTGGTTTTGCTGTGATGGAGGGTGACAGAGCAGAAGAAGTCACAGGAGAGGCAGAGGCTGTGCCCATGGTCACAAGTTCCCCTGCCCCTGTCCCTGCTCTGCCCGGTGCTCACTCCCTCAACCTGCTCAGCATCCTCAGAGACCATAAATGCTCCCACCTGCCTTTAAATTCATGCTGCACAAGGAGTCAGTAGCCTTGATCCTGCCCCCCATGTGTGTGTACCATGTAAGGGGGCTCCCAGCACCCAGGAGGAGCCTGTGCTGGCGTGGGCTGCCAGCACCCCAGGACCGAGCCCAGGGGGGCTGCAGGGGAGCACCCCCATGCCTGACCCCCCATCTGCTTCCTGAACTGTGGCTATGTCCCCCCAGAGCACAGGGACAAGCCCAGAGCACCGTTCATCCACAGCAGGACCCCAATGCTGTCCCAAGGCTTGGGACAGAAATCACCCTGGACCTTGTCCTGTGCCCACCCATGGCTGTGAGCCAGCAACCATCAGCTTGAGGGTGCCTGCATCTATTTGCAGCACTGTCATTGATTCAGCACGAGAGATTAACAAAGTGGCTTTACCACATCCTGGCAATATGAGGATTAAAAAAAAAAATTAAAAAGCCATTAACCAAGGTTTGTTTAATCAGGATGTGCAAAGCACTGAGAGATGCTCAGGCACCATTAAGTGCAGACTAACATCATCGTGTGCTAATCACCAAGTGTCAAGATGTACAGCGTTGCTTATGGATATGAAGAGGCACTTAGCCCTGCAGAAGCCCCCCAGGCAGGCTAAGCGCCTCATTTACACCTCCCAGAGCTGCTTCATACTCCTGGAGTTATCCCTGTGCCTCTGGAACCAAGCACAGGGGTTGGATTTACAACATGCGATGCCTGCAGATGAAAGGCCCAGGCGTTCAAACACACCCAAGATGAGGCCTTCGGCTCATGATAGCCGACAGGATCAGCATTCCCTGGTCCAGGGGCATCTCTGGCTTCTCAGGCTGTTTCAGCTGCTGTAGCAAAGCCCTTTGCCTTTGAGCTGGAGCACCAGGGGAAATGGAGTTTCCCCAGCCATCCTACCTCCAGACTAAATTGCGTCTTCTCTTTCTCTTACCTTCAAAGCAATAAATGCAAGAGAGGATTTATTGCTTTTTAACAAGTGCCACGGAACATTCATTTCATTAATTTACACAGGAGAGGGGGGAAGGAGATGCCAGTTCAATAAATTCTCCCAGACTAGTGCTTTGAAACAAACAACTCTACAGACCCGGGTTGCGGATGTCACAGCAGAGGCTTTTATCCAAATGAGCTACACGTTCCACAGAATGACTAAAATGCTTTAAGAAAATAAAAGAAAAAAAAAAAAGGTGGGGACAAAGAAGCCGCTCTCTACAAAAGGCAGCATATCACTGACACGTTGTTTGAACTCCCAGTAGTGTATTAAAAAAATAAAAATAAAACTCTTCTGAACCACAGCTGCATCCTTAGCTTGCACTGCTGCGTTACTTCAGCTCAGAGGGAAAAACAGGCTTTGCCAATGCCTTTTTCTTCTCTCTTCCCCCCCACCCAGAGAGGAAGAAGTGTTTGTTTTCCTTACACTCAGTGTTTACCATGTGGATGGTGTGGCTCCGCTCTCTTGGGACTGGAGAGAATGGGGAGAGTGTTTGGAGAGGGGTGGCTTCAGGGCAGGACCCCTCCCATCCCATTTACTGGCAAGGCTGGAGCGAATAAAAGGGAGAGTCTCTCCCCCACCCTGAGCACAGCAGGGCTGCAGATGTGAACAGTGAATACAAAATCCTGCCTGAGCCCACAGCATTGCTATGACAATAGAAAATAAATAGCTCCACATTTGTTTATTTAGTTAACTTAATTTCTGAGGGACTCGTTTTGTGCTACTGAAGAAGAGGAAATGGGAACGAGAGGAGAGCGACCGGACAGCCGCACAGACCCTGCTGCTGCCCACACCGACACTGGCTGCAAAGCTGGATGCTCTCCTGACTGCAGCACGCCAACGAAACAAGCAGGAACATGGTGCTGGCCCTTCACAGTCACCTCCAGAATACCCAACACATCCCAGGTGTGACGTCTCACAGGCTGACATGCTCCAAACCAAGGGGCAGGTGGTTCTCCTTGGCTGCCCTAGTGCTCACAGGGGACCCAGGGGCAGGGGTTGCTCCCAGCTCTGCCCTGGTCCATGACCAAGGAACTCCACACCAGTTATCACGCCTGCACAGCTATACAAGGTTGGGTTGCTCAACACCTTGTCAGTGCACAGGGTGGTTGGGGGGTACCCAACATGGCTTATTTGGTGTCCAGGGGCACCCCAACACCATGCTGCTCCCAGTGCATCGGCAGCATAGCGAGGATACAGGAGCATCTCTGCCCCAGAGAAGGGGGAGCTGGGGATGCAAGGTGAGACGGGGGTGCGATGGGTGCCTCTCTGCATCACCATGGGAACCCCCTTCCCCACACAAACAGCTGCACAACATCAGAAACTGCCACACAAAGACACTAAAGGAGCAGAGGCAGGAGGATGGAGCAGTGAGATGTCAATCAAGGTTACCCAGTTGGTCTGTAGCAGAGCCAGGACAAGAAGTTTTATCTACTGGCATCACCCTAAAGCTGGTTTCCATTAGATTATGGCATAATGACTCGCACTTCAATTATACAAGTTTCAAGCTTCCTGGTTTCCATTTTGCCTTTCCATCTCATCACTTCTCTCTTGCAGAAAGCAAACCAGAGGCAGACAAATACCAACATGTGCAAACACATCCTTACCCTCGCTATCCAGAGGAACACATCAAACAAATCTGACATCAGTAGCTCGAGCACATGCCATTCTCTCCATGCTATTTTCAACGCGTTTTATCAGGAGCAAACCTTTCATTTGCACACCTATCTCTGAAATCCAAATCAAAGACATCATCTTTCCTCCTGCTAAAAACAGACCAAGAAAACCACATGGAAGGTAGGTGGCCCTAAGCTGGAGACAACCTGGGAGTTTTCCCTCACCTGTCACTATTTTTTTTGCATCATTACCAGAAAACACTCCATTTAGACCCATACCCGAGGGATGTTCCATTCCCATTCAGGCCCCACGCCTCTTCCCCCAGGTCTGCACAGCTTGTGGGCACAGGCAGCCACTGTCCTCAGCAACCTCTAAAGGCAAATATTGAAGGCAGAGCTTGCAGGCGTTTGTTTAAACAATCAGCAAATACATGACTCTTATCAGGAAGTGTTCTGTTTGATCTGTTTTGCCGTCAGATAAGAGGACAAGCAGAGGAGCTTGCTAAAAAGTGTACAATAGTATGATTTTGGGGGGCAAATAACTACTTAAGTTTTCCAGTTATAAAAAGAGAGAGGAATTATTCTTTTTATTTTTGAAGAGAGATTTTCTGACAATTTCCTGACTTGTTTTTAAAAATCTTCCAAAAAAATACCAACATTTCTGCTGCCTGCAATCTCTAGTGTGTTCATCACTGCCTTATCTAAGCACCCCACAAATCTCAATTAACCTCAGTCATCCTGGAATGTAAAAACATATTAATAATCCTGCCTCAGATATAGATAGACCCAAGCAGTGGGTGAGCATTTCACACCAAGGAAGAAGGCATGGTCCCTCACAGGCACAGCCTGATTTTGGGAGCAGGGAGGTCAATGAGAGCTTCAGGAGCAGAGAACACAGCAAAGCAGCTCCAGGAGCTGGTGGCAAAGCCAGTTCCACTAGACTATGGAGGCTAATTACACCCTGGTATCCTCACAGAAGTACTTCTGCTCACAGAGATACAAAGCCTAAACCACCAGATCAGTTTATCCACCAGTATTACAAGTTTAGCACCCAAAATGGTGTTCAAGGCCAGGCTGGATGAGGCTTTGAGCAACCTGGGCTAGTGGGAGGTGTCCCTGGCCATGGCAGGGGGGTTGGAACTAGATGATCTTTAAGGTTCCTTACAACCAAAACCATTCTGTGATTCTTTGATAAAATGCTGCGCTTCAACCCTGAATTCTATCCTATTCATGTCTCTCCCCCCCAACTTTTCCTGTGCACCGATATGGATCCCAGCACCACTCCCTCATAATTTTTACTGGGCTCATCTACACAGGACCTGTACGATAACAAACCACTGTTATTCTAATTTCACAAGCAAGGACTGGAGCACAGACAAATTAATTTGGTTAGCTGCTATCACACACATCTACAGCACAGGGAGGAGAGGGACAACCCAAGTCAGAGGCTCAAGTTAACATCCGTTCAGCTGTTCTACAATTCCTCGGAGATATCAGCTGGGATTTGACCTTGTAGCTACTTGAGCACAGATAGGGAGCTCTAATACAACCTTCAAAGAGACAGTATTACACGGCTGCTTCCTATATCATGCAAAGATAATAATAACATGTTTTGCAATTATGCATTATAAAAGGCAGCAATGTGAGATTAAGGCTACTCATATTTTCCCCAGCAGAAGTTTTCAGTCTTTTTACAGCAGCTTTGTCAGAGTTTAAGGCTCACAGAATTACACTTACTCTGGTTTATTCCCCACCCTGCCCCAACCCTCTCAAACGGCAATTTCCCAGGTTATAAAGCTACCTAAAATGTAATGCCTGTTACCTTACTCCTGTCCTCCTAGAAGCACTAGCCCATGAAACACAGCAGCAGGTCATCTCCAAAGCCTCATCCATAAGCAAGAGAGCTTGATCTGTGATGCCTTAGAGGCAACATCCTCCACTTCTCAGGGACACACACCTGGGAAAGCCACCACCATGCACCAGCACAAGAAATCCACCCCTCTGATTTCTACAGACCAGGCTGACAAGTTCTTCTGCCACCTTAAATAGGAGATTATCAGCTTCTCTCCCACCAACCACAGACTCTCATCCTTCCTCTCCTCGTTTGTTGCACATGAGATACATCCCAGCCAATTAGCTAATAATTAAACCTAACTTCCAGGGCTCAGAAGCTTCTAGGGTGCCGGTTCCCAAGCTAAGGCTAAACCTTCCTCCAGCCAGCTGTGCCTATGTTTCAGCCCAGCATACATTTCTGTCTCTGGCTCTGCTTCCC
This sequence comes from Syrrhaptes paradoxus, assembly GCA_013400615.1. Taxonomy (NCBI): domain Eukaryota; kingdom Metazoa; phylum Chordata; class Aves; order Pterocliformes; family Pteroclidae; genus Syrrhaptes; species Syrrhaptes paradoxus. The sequence goes on from VZTO01011051.1 coordinate 90,250, forward strand.
TGCTCCCAGCTCCAGGTGATGGCTAACACGGGGGCTGTGCCTTCCCCAGCCCCATGCCCGCCTCGGTTGCTGCTCTCCCTTTATCTCTTCTTGCTGCTACAGATAAACACCAACACAAGGAACCAGAGTTCTTGGTCCCCTGCCAAAGTCCCTTCCTCTTTACAAATCACCCAGAAGAAAGTTTGTGACACCAGCCTTTGCATTTTTTATTTTCCTTTTTTTTTTCCTTCTTTTTTTGCAATCCTGTCCTGACTCCAGGACTCCTTCCCCCCTCCCCAGCCCAACCTCTTTGCAGCTCCCTGACGGGTTCTCCATCGCATCTGCTGCCTTTGCAGGCGTTCCCCTCGCACAGGGCGTGCGGTTTCCCTCACCTGCTCATTTGACACGCTATAAACCTTCTGTTTTGTAAGCTTAGAGATTATTCTGCCAGCCAGGAAACCATGTGAGATTGGTGGTGAGACCCAAACTGAAAAGAAAACTCGAGACAAAAGCATTCAAAGAGACTGCAAAAGCATTCAGATTAGCAGCAGGTGACAAAGAGGCTTTTACAGGCAGGCCAGGAACACATGGTCTGCCTTCCCTTAGCTGCTGCTGCAAAATGAATTTGCTGATCTCAGGTGTCAAGGAAGAAAAAAAAAAAAAGAAAAAAAAAAAAAAAAGAGCTTGATCCAGAAAGAAAATCCCTCTGGCTGGGGCAGGATGGGTGGGCTGGCACAGCCAGTGCTGCCCTCCCCGCCAGTGGCCACGTTTTTATTTCTCCCTCTGGATCAACACGTAGACCCGTCACGACTTAGATTAATTGCCTGTGGAAGAAAATTAGTACTTCCCTGCTCCTCCTCCTCCAGCGCTGGGGTGGGATGACAGCAAGGGCCGCTGGGCTGGTGGGGACTCAGCCCAGCCCAGGCTGCGTGGAGTGGGACGGGCAATTCCCCACGGACCTTGGTCAGCAAGATGTGACTGCCTTGAGTTAAAAGCAGAAATGTTTTAATAAGAAATGTGCCTCTGAGTCACAATGCTCCAGGGACCAGTGGTGTACTGTCTTATCCACCAGCCTTGCTTGGGGACTTTCTTAAGGTCAGGATCGGGGTTTAAAATTGCCCAGCTGTGAAGAGAATAAACACTTGGTCATGTTTGCTCGCTTGAGCTAAAGGTGAATCACTCGTAATAACTTTCAGGGGGAAAATTATATGACTAATACTTGGAGAAAAAAAAGGTATGAAAAATTACAGAGAGAGATTTGTGATGTATTCAGTGATCACAAGCCCTTGCAGAATCATGATCCTCTCAGAGAACCATTCCTGACGCTCACCATCGTTTGATTGCACTGCTCCGGAGCGTGCTAACCCTAAAACGTTCTGCAAATACATTTGTGTCGCTCAGCCCTATCTGTGTTTAGAGAGCGTCTTGGAGAACACATTAAACACTTCAGCTGCTAAAGCGAGTGTCAGCGCTGTCCCAAGAGCCTCGAAAGTAAATGATGTCGTTACCCACATCATGGGAATACTCGTATTAATCTCCCGGCTCTGTGCAAACCTGCTTTGCTACACCAGAGCCACAGGTGCCAAAGTCGGTGTGTTGGCACATTCTCAGCAGCTCGCAGCAGCCGGCGCTGGCAGCGGGGAGAGCTGTGAGGCTGGACCCTGCTGCTGGCTCCTGCTGAGCTGCAAATGGAGGAGCAGGCGGGAGATCCAGCCGGGGCTCCCCGCAGCCAGTGCTTGCCTCTGTGCCCGCCAGCATCTCCCCGGCCCCACCGGGCTCCTGCAGTACCGTGCTCCCAGCACGGCAAAGCCAGCCTGGCACAGCAAAGCCATCTGCCACGTGAGCCTGGGGCTGAGCCCCTGCCCTGGGTGACAACCCCAGACCAGGCAATCAGAGGCGTGGAAATACCTGCTGCTGGGTCATTCCCCTGACACTTCATACAGAGGGAGCACATGGAAAACCTGGCTGGTTTTTAAGGAAAAGCCCCTCCAAAAGCTGTTCTTCTGCAGAGAAAGCATCAAAGGTGTTGCACAGGGCTCATAGGACCCATGACACCTCCGGGCAGGTGTCCATGTCTCTAGGATGAGGTGTCCCTGACAGGAGCATTCAGGGAAGACAGGGGACCAATGGCACATGGCACCAGCTCAACCGGAGACCCGGAGAAACACGAACATCCACAGTGCCAAGAGCCTGGCCGGGGGCACGGGCAGCATCCCCCCACACAGGGCCAGGCACCGCTTCCCCAGCAGCACCATCTTCACCCCCCAGTACCCAGGTTTCCCAGCCAGCATTTGCTGTCGTTGCCTGTACGTGCACCCAGGCAGCATAAGGATGTGACTCTGCCAGGCAGGCTGAGCAGCGCTGGTGGCAGCAGAGCTGGGCACGGGTGAAGGGGTGACATGCCCACAGCTGTGCCTGGCAGCTCGGGGTCGTGGCTGCACCACACAGATCCCCAGGGGCTAAGCTCAGACCTGCAGGAGGCAATGGCTCAGCGACAGCTATTTTGACACACAACACTGTACTAAGCCCAGTGAGGCAATGCTATTGCTGCCAAGAAACGAAAAAAAAAA
>VZTO01011052.1:2074-71514 GCA_013400615.1 Syrrhaptes paradoxus
AGCATCTCATAGTATTTGGCATGTTTTGCCTTCTGGTACCTCCAGGAGACAGAAAACCAACATTATGTCCCTTGTGGACCACTGAGGTCCAAAGAAGGGGAAAGCAGGATTTCCAAACGATATTGCACAATTAAGGGAACAGGCAAAGCACTTGATGGACATTTGAAATGTACAGATGCCCAGCTCCCGTGGCAAACCATGAGGATTTTTTCCATTAAGAAAAGCCCACCAGGGCGTTGCTTCTATTTCTAGATATTTAGGTGAAATTATTCTTCCCTAACGTCATCTCTAAAATTTCTAATTCCAGCTGAATCTACTCCTCAATGCTCCCTCCATACTCCAAGAGAGGCACCTTCAGCAGATGTGTCACCACATCTGGATTACTCCTGGTTTGAGGGGGGATGAGTGGTTGCAGGGGGCTGCTGGTTTCTCTTAATTCGTAAAAAAATGGCATCTACACATCTGGTTTAGAGCTGGCTATAACCAGTTCCCCTCCTGTGTTTTTTTTTTTTTTCTTCTATTAGAGAACTGTATTTTTGTTAATGAGTTATACAAGGGACTTTCTTTATTAAACTCTCAAGTTCTTCCATTTACACAGAGTCCTACTAATTTCTTGTATTGTCAGATCGATTTTATCCTTGTTCCATTTTATGGGAATTTTCCACACTGGAAAAAACCAAACAACTAGAACCAACGATGACAAGACAAACCGTGCAGACAGCTGATGGCAAGTTTCCGACAGCCCGGTCCTTCTGAAGCATCTGGCTGCGACTTCGAGAAGCACTTCAATAGTTTAACTCTTTTCAAGTATGCGTACACTTCCTACACTAAACAAAAATGTAAAATTACATCTCTCTTCTGGAAGAGAGGCAACCCAAACCTCCAGTTCTTAGTGAATCAGCAAAAGGGATTCGTAGGGTGAGCTGGGTGTTTTCTGAATTTATTACCGATGGATCCAGGCTCCAATATCCCAAAATTCTGTTGTTCTTTTTATAGCAGAAAACTGGTTTTGGGCAACGTCTATGTAGCTTTGAAAGCATTGCCTCTGGAGCACCCACGACCACAGGACAGACAGCTTCCTGCCCATCTCCGGTCCGTATGACTTCTTGGCAGCCGGCCGGCAAGTTGTAGGCAACCTCGATGGGTGTGACAAGCTGCATGGGTCCTGGAGCTGGGATCACCACCTCAAGTCAAATATCTTTGTCTTCCAGAGCCTAGAGATTTGGGTCGGTGCAGTGATTATGACGTGAGAAAGGCAACATCTCTCTATTTATTTATTTCTTTTCAAAGATGCCGCCAAAGCCTCTTCCCCGGTATTTCCAAGTCATGTCACAGGATGGCATTCCTAGCGCTGCAATAGGTCTGGTGGCTTCTCCTGGTCTCCTTCCCGCAGTCTGGCAGAGCTGGTGGCAATAAGGACTTTCCATTAGAAGGAAACCTGGTCTCCTCTGAAGGTGCATCCAGTGACTGCTTGGCAGCAAGTTTTAGTAAAGGGCAAAATCCCCCACGAGACTCTCCTGCAGTTGGACCATTCATAACGTTTCTTGTGTAGATTCTCCAGCGTCTAATACGGTGGTTGAGGTCACAGCGCAGCCTTTTCCTTGTTGCTTCTTTTCATCAGCCTTGTTTGAAACAATGCCTTTGGGACTTCTGTTTGCCATATTTATTGAAAAAGGGGCTGAGGATTTAAAATTTCTGGGGAGTTACTGCACAGAAGGTCAAACACAAGCACATTTACCCACACAAACATCCTTTCAAACTCACACAGAATGGCTGCAGCAATAGAAACCACTTGTAGCTCTGATATTTACTTTCTATAGCTGTGAATCAATTTTGAGAGATGGCAACAAGTTATATTTTTACTTTTTTGTTGAAAAGTGCTGATTTGTATATATCAGTATTTTTCCCTAGAATGTGTTGGCTTTGAGAACAATGTCAACACAAACACTAGTTGAAAAAGAATATAAATATTTTTCCTTTCAAGAAAAATAGATGTTATTTCTCTAGTTGCAAGTACCTTTTTTGTTTTGGAATGTAAACTAATAGTGTAGAAACTATCTATTATAGTCTAAACTGCAACAGGATGTTTCCTAATTATTGAAATGAAACTACTTAACAGATTCAAATTCATTTTCCCCACTGCTTTGTGGTTCAAGATTGTTTCAGAGATTCTTCTTCCTCCCCCCCCCCCTTCATTTCAAGTGGGAAAAATGTTTCAATATCTCAACAATTCTCAGGAACTGGGCAAGTCACATCTTCCTCTGCACTTATTTCCCCCAGATGAGCGATGTACAGAGGCATTGTGAGAAAAATCGAGTCAGCTGAAGACTCACAACAAGAAATACAGGTTATGTGCCCACAGCCCCATGCTCCTCCATCCCCTTTTGCTGAATCCCACTGCCACAAAGAGCTGTAAAAGATTTCATAGTCATCTGGATGATTAGTTGTAGATTTTGACAACTTGCTGTAACTGTTGAGTGTTCTGTTAATCTTACAGGAAAGGGCTCTGAGTTTAGGGGACAGATGTTTGTAATATGTATGTATTGATTACAAAGAACTCTCGGACCCCACCCCACAGGCAGCTGCATTTCATTGTAAGGAAAGTCTGTGCTTTTTTTCCCAAAATCCACCCTATGGACTGTTATAGAAGGAGAGGTGTACATGTGGTGCAGCACTGCAAAGAAACCATCCCGTGAATCACTTCACCTCTCTGTGCTCCAGCTTCCTCACCTGTAAAATGGGTCTAATGCTGTGCAAGGTCTTTCACAAGGTGTTTGGAGTTCCTCCTGCTCAAGCGATAAGATTTGGTTTTCTAATCAATGACCGTGAGAAAGAACAGAGAGCATGAAATCCAGCCTGGAATAAATAACTCCCAACATACAGGCACCAGGCATGGACAACGTGAGAAATACACTTCAAATGAAGTCACCTAAATGTCAGTTAACACCATTCTCCTGTGTATCATTGCCCAGATTGGACGTGATGGGAAAACATTCCCCGCCCTAGCTCTCACGGGCTGGTCAGAGATAACACCCTCATATCCTGAGGCTTGCTGGTAACACCATATCGGTGCGACTGGGTTGGTATTGTTGTTCTCAAAGGGCTGAGAGAAGATGACCACATCTGTTATTCTTACTGCATCCAGGCCATGCTGCAGAGCCCAGCGTGGAGAGTTGGCTCTCGGAAACTGTCTCTGTTCATGATTAGAACTATTTTCTTTAGAAAATACTTAATGGCCAGCGTGGATTAATTTTTCCTTCCCTGTAATCGAAGTTAGTTAACATTTGCATGTGGTAATCTTTTTCATAAGTTCCTGGACATAAATCACTCGTCAAAAAGAGCCTGGTGGCTTGGGAACAGAGAACAGTCGTCTGAAACACCACGGTGTGGGCCAAAGGTTGTGTGGGCTCCTCCCTCCCCAGTTGTAAATATCGCCAGAAAAATTAGTCCAGGCGTGGTGGATGGCTGGGTAAAGTAGAGATAAATGACTTTTCTGAAGAAGTGGTGTTGGAACTGGAGAGCTGGTGCAAGGAGTTTTGGGGTCATTTTGGTTTTGTGTGCCCTTGAGTAAAGCAAACCCTACTCTGATGAAAGCACCAGCCTGGAAAGGGTGAGAAATCACGGTGAAAGTCACTGTGGTTGTACCAGTCCAGGCATTATAGCCTGCCTCTTGTCTAAATGCAAACTGAGCATGAAACAGAAGTTGGACATCACTGCTCTGACCTAGTCAGCAGGTACAAAGTTTATGCTTGAAAGCCAAACAGCAAAAAAGCAACATAATCCATTGGGGCTATTTGGGTGGATTGTTAAACCATAACAACAAACGGATGAGCTTACTCAGACTAAGGTTTATGTGCACTGGGACACATGGGAAGGTTGTTCCAAATTAACGTCTTTGAAACAAAATCACTGAACATCATTAAGACCTTTCCTGCACAAAGGGTTAGGGTGGTCCACTGGGTTAGCTAACCCAATTCATCCTTTCATCTGGAGCTGTGTCACACCAGCTTTGCTCTGAGTTGTCTACAGGCAACTAAAACTCACACTACTCTGGTATCAGCTTGTGTCCAGGGGAACAGACCACAGATAACCTCATATGGTTAGGGAAGAGGACAAGAAATCTGGGGCTTGGTTCTGCCCCCAGCTCTGCTCATAGAGTTGGGAGCCTCATACAGGGAGAAGGGATAGTGGAGCCTTGGAGGACCGTGTACTGGCAGCATCACACACAGCCTGAAGGACACTTTATGCCATGGCAAAGCCTCTAACAAACACAAGCTGATGAAGCAAGCTTGGTCTGATCATGCTCAGCCTGCAAATCCACCATGTTTTCCTCGCTGAGTTCACCTCAAACACTAGGACGCTTCAAACTGCTCATCGTATAACCATTGCGAGACATCCAACCCCACCTGTGGGGCCTCCCAGACAAGTATGGACCACGTCCGAAGTCAGCTTTGCTCTCAGGATGCCAGCACCTCACGGGGGTCTTGCCAGGTGGCTCATACCCCATGAGATCACGCCCACATCCATTATTTTAAACCCCGTAAGCATCAGCGAAGAATAACTGTTTCTTGATGGATGTCACCTTCACCTGGTCAAAAACCTGAGCGAGTCCAACAAAAACCTGTTCAGTGGGAACTCAAGGAGCAATAAAACACGTGTACTGAGTCACGAGACCTAGTCCTGGCCCAGCATGTGCCTATTATGGTTCCGCTCCACTCCGCTAACTAGGCAGAGAGCTACTAAAACATAACCCCGAGTTTATTGTGTTCAATCTGTTGTAAATCTGTCATGGCCATTCAGGCACTAACATACGGCTGTGGAAAAATATGTTGGCTTATGATTTGATAGCAGCAGATGGGCACTTTGCTATTGTTTCGTCATCGTAAACTAGAGGGAAACGCTTAGTTACAAGGATTTGAACTCTGCGGGACAGATCTTTGGCTGGTGTAAGGTGGCCCAGAGCCAGGGAAATCCGTGGAGCTCCGTCAATATAAACCAGCTGAGGACCTCATCCTGCATTTCCAACTGCCATCCCATAAGGAGGAAACAAGGATCATCCTGGCTTGGGCTGCAGGTTCATCCAGCTCAGTGTCCTGTCCCTGCCAGACATAGGTTTTGGGAAGAAGTAGAAGAACGGAGCAAGAGTGACCCTTGGAACACAAGGTTCCAGCCTTTGGCCACCAGTGAGTTAGGGACATCCTATGCCAAATGATCATGTTTAATAGCCAACGATGGTTTTGTCTCTATGATTTCTTCACTTTGGAAAAGTTATTTATACCTATTACCCTAAAAATATAACGTGAGAATGCATTTGACAGCAAAATTAGGCAGTTTCTGCAAAAATAACCCTTTGATGCATTTTATAATTCTTACCTTTACATTTTTCACTTATTCTTGTCCCTTATTACTTGATTTGTGAGAAGGGGTGGATAATCCTCTACTCTAGACTTCATGTCACCCATGATTTGGTGAACATCTAAGACATCCTTCTATCTCTCATAGTCCATCAGACTGTCATAGTCAGTCATCCCTTTTTCAGGGTGGGCAGTGCCTGTCTACCTAGATCTTATTTTTCTCTTCCACATAAATACTCAAGAGGATAGACTGAGAAAATCTTCCAAAGATGTAAAGTGAATAAAGGTGTTTAGACTGTGGCTTGAAATTCACTTTATATTTCAAGGCTACAATTAAACTAGTTGGAGGAAAAAATGGAAATAAAAATTCAATAAAAAGTTGGATATTCAATTACAATAAGTTACACTGTGTGTAAGAGCAGAGAAACTGTGTCTAATGAGTCCTTGTACCAACAGAGCTCACGGGCACGGGCAGAGTGAATGTGGACCAGGTTATCACAGCTCAGCCAGGCTTGGAGAGCGATGAGACATCCCCAGGGCTGGGATACCACAGGCATAACTGAACTCTCTCGGCAGAGCTCTTGTCTGGGTCTGCGCAAGTCAACTGGCACGTGGTAGCAGAGGTCCAACGACTGACACAGCAAGGAACTCTGGTTTTTGGTGTTCTCCTGTCTTGCTATTCATTCTTCTTTCATAGTGGAGGTCAAGTGTAACATGAAGGGTGGAAAGGTGATACTGTCAGCTAAGCAGAGTTGTAGAAAAACCTCTGGGGTCATCTCTGGGCAATCCCTCTGAAAGCAAGGTTAATCTAACGTCGGGTCAGGTTGTCCAGCGGCTTGTTCAGTTGAGTTTTGAGTATTTCCAGGGATGGTGATCCATAAGCTCTCCAGATGCCTGTCTCAATGCTTTTCCACCCACATCATGAAGCTTTTTCCTTCTTTGTGTTCATTACCTCTTAGTGCACCTCCAAGAAGAGCATGGCTCATCCTTTCTCTCAATCCCATTGAAGTATTTAATGAAAAGTGTTGGATTGCCCTCTAAACCTCTCTTCTCCAGGCTGAACAAACCCAGCTTCTTCATCCTCTCCTTGTATTTCGCATGCTTCAGCCCCTTGACTCTCTTTGTGGCTTCCACTGTTGGTTTCACAATTTCTTGACGGGGACCATCAAGCAGCGAACAACAGAGCACATCTCTGCTTGTTCTCAATGTAACAAAAAAAGTCCCTTCTTTTCTGATTTTTGCCAACAATTTTTAACAGCCAACGTGCACAAAATCCCTGGGGACAGGGATGTTTTATTCTATACTTCCATACAGCTCCTAGAAAAATTCATGACTAGGCTCAGTGGCAGTAGCAATAACGATAATGATATTTCTAATAATAATAACAATAATAAAGCATTGCCACCTTAACAATTAACAATAATATTAACTGGCAATAATACAATACACTTTTCTAGGAGCAGTGGGAATATGCCATTTCAGTGACGGATATTTGCTCTTGCTGCTCCTAGTCCAGAAAATATGTAGGGTTTTGGCCTCTGATCCGTATTAAATCCCTGAAAAACATTGTGGCAAAAGCCTCATGATGATGCCTGTGTTTTACTAAGATTTTCAGGGCTCCATTTCTGGTGAAATCACTTCTTTACAAGGGGGTAAAACTCATTCTAAACTCATTGGGTTGTTTTAATAATAAAAAAAGGGGGGAAATAGTGATATTTTCCATGAACTTGCCCTTGTTTATAGCTGGTAGGAGAAGGGCTCTGTAGCTGGTTAAGATTTCTGGATATCAAATTTTAACAAAAAAGAGCAATAAAAAAATAATCTGTCATTTTTAACACAACAAACGTCCTCCCAAGCCCATCACAGCTTCCGTGGGGAACTGGGGTTGTGGCAGGACATGTTCATCCAGATCCTTTTTGCTGAACCCACGAACCATCGCTCCACAGGGAATAACCCAGGAAACGACCCAGGAAAAACCAGTTTGTCCTGCAAGAGTTTGCTTTGAGACTTTTACCCATGTGCAAAGCTGGGATATAGGCAGAGGTAGGAGCAATGAACAGGGAGAAGAGACCAGATTTTGGCTGAAGGAGCCAGAAGGACCCTGGTTTTACCTAAATGAAGCTTAAGTTGAATTTCTTCTTTGCTAAAACCACTCTCACAGAAAAAAAAGCTGCCATTCATCCCTGCTATCCATTCCCAGAAGACTGTTGTGATGTATTTCAGTGGAAGAGGATGCTGAGTTACCTTTATACATTGCACTCCCAGCATTTAAAACTAGTTTAAAACTACCATACATCTCCCTGAACCCAAACATCTCCACTGATGTGGGGAAATTCAGCTCCATTTTTTCCTTTTTCTTTAATGCAACAGGAATTTTCTGTGGGGACAGAAAATGTTGACAGGCAACTCTTTTTTGTTTTTTTGTTTTTTTGTTTTTGTTTTTTTTTTTAAAGCCTTAGAGTATCTTTACCCCAATGACAGGAAAAAAACAACCAAAACCCACCACCTCTACCTGAGAAAACAGCTTCCTAATAAATTCTGATCTTTCCATGCTTCCCCTTCTCTTCGAGCAGAACCAGATGCTGGAACAGAGAGCAGAACTTCATCAGGACATCTGCGAGAGCAGAATTAGAGAAGCTGTAAGAAGGACGGGATATAATGACAGCCAGAAGCTTGGAGAAGAGACTAAAAGAAAGCTCGATCTGTACATGTCGTGTCCTTATGCTGTGCTGAGCATCCGTCGGGACCACTGCTGGAAACGGGATAAAAGCCTGGACTTCTCCAATCTGTGGCCACATTTATATTTTTATGAGCTTGCTTTAGTCCATGCAGGTTGAGTCCTACACTTGCTGGTTTTATCCATAGTGTCCCACCAGAATGGAAAAAATCCTCACATTCATTTTCAGATGATGGATGATGGTCCAGGATGATGATAATAAATCTGACTTTCTGGATGGCCGTATTTTGCATGGCAGATCCAACCTCCAGAACATTTCTTGCTCTAACTTTAAAAAAAAAGCACACAACAAGCAAAAAAAAAGAGTTTTTATAAAGGTGAGTCTTGACTTTTTCTGCGAAACTCACTCACTGTCACCTGTGTTAGAGATGGGGAAAAGGGGAAGAATGGGAATGCTGTGGAACGGATTAAATCTGCACGCAAATCCGTATGTTACGTTATTGAAAAAAGGAGAGAAGGAAGAAGAAAACAAGCATTCGTAAGAGGATGAAATCTGGGAAAATGGGACCGAAAACTCTTCGTAATTCAAAGCAGTTGTGGGAGTTCTGAGCCCATAAGCCATAAATGACTAAAACATGTCCCTGCATTTCGGATTATGAAAAAGATATTAGGGTGGGTTTTTCTCTCTTTTTAATGGGATTTGATGGCATGCCAAAATATCAGTTTGGGTCTTTTTTTTTTTTTTTTTAATATTTTTTTAAATGGCTCAACTTGCCAAATGTTCTCATGAATACGATTTTCTTTTAAAACACACCGACTTAGGAGGGAAAACACACAGACACACACAAATTGTCTCATGTTACTCGGTATATAAGTCTTTTTTTTACTCGTATTTAAAAAAAAAAAAGAAATAAATAAGTCCTCCAGCAACCCAGTAGGTTGTGCTTGGAGCTGGTGCCTCCTGGGAGCTGGGAACAACTCTCTGTACATCAATGAGTCTCACTTCTGAATGAAAAGCATCTCCTCCCTCCCTCTGAAATGTTCTCGTTTCTGACTTTGTGTCACTCGTTCCCATCCTGCTCCCAAGCTGTGGCATGTTCCCAGAGCTACTGGTTTCTGATGGCTTTGTACTAGATGACTTCCACCTGCTCTCCAAGACTGTCTGCCTGCAAATCATCGCCTTTTTTGGAAATGTATGGAATAAGAAGGGACGATTTATTTGCAAAGACAAGATTTTTTCTTTTTTTTTCAATGCAAACTCTCAATACGCACAGATAGCGCACAGTCCTGCCATGAACAAGAGGAGCAATAAATTTTCACGAGCTACAAATTTCGTCCATGTATCAGGCTTGTATATTCGAGCTGTCAGCCTTTATTGAGAGTCCAATACTACGTCTGTCAAAGAAACATTCACCCTCTAGAGAGCGGAGCAGTGTTTATTACTGCAATATTAGTTACAGTAGCTACGGAGAAGTGCTGCTCAAGTGATGTCCAGACGTCTAACAGACAATCTCTGCCTTTAAGAAGATAGTTTCCATGCTCTGGTTGGCAGATATCTGGAAATCCTTGGAGTAACCCAAAGGTGTGTGTGTACAAGACAACTAAGAAGTGGCAACATACTGTTAGAAAACTTCAGATAACCCAGTGGGGATGGTGCGTTGCCTGGAAGTACCTGGAGCTCTCAAAATTAAAAAAAATAAAATAAAATAAAAGGGAAACTAATTAGTGTAGGGAATACTTTGGGTCTCTGGATTTTTGCTGTGAGAAATACCAAAATCCCGACTCTGCCTTGGAAAGGTATCTCAGTGGCTTTCCAACAGGCAACTCTTTATTTCTAATAAACTGTTTATACTCTTTTTTTTTTTTTTTGAGCCTCTGTTCAGTGACAGTTTACGGAGGATGAACGACCAGCAGAAGCGATGAACATGTCCAAGCCATGGGTCTGAGGATCACGTGCTGCAGACAATAATAAGCACTATAAATACTTCAATTTCCTGCACTGTTGGATTGTATAATACTCCTTAGCTCTTTGTGAACAGTTTGCTAATTCTTTATAGACTAGTCACGACTGAAATCTTGGGTTTATTTGGGACCAATAAGTTGCTACAGGCCTGGAGAATAGCCCAGTCTGAGGTTTTGCTGGTTTGATTCTATGGAATTATTTGTCTTCTGCTCAAACAGAAGGCTCCCTAAAGCTTGGGGCTACAGCCACAAAGAAAAAGGAACACGTTTGATAAAGACTCAACAGTTCTTTTCCTGGCTGAGCAAATGGAGAGTTGGACATTTATTTAACTATTTTTTTTTTTTATTCATTGATTTATTTATCTTGGATTACTCTAACAAAGCCAGTATCTAATCCAAGACCTTTGGGCACCCTCACACATCATTAACAACACATTAGTGCCCCAGCAATGATAAAGTTGTTGTTTGACATGAGCTCAGGAGGCAGAAAATATCCTCAGCCTTTTGACAACCAAAGTCTCAGCCTCTCCGAGCATCTTACAAAAACAAACAGGGTGTTTCGGTACCTGTTCTACCACTGTCCATTGGTTTCATTTTCTTGGGAAATTACTCCAAGAAAAGGAAATATTCCTATTCTGTGAACATCACACACAAGGGACCTAGTTAGGCTGTGAGTAGCTTGCTTGGTTGCTCACAGTAGCACGAGGGGTAACTCTTCTGTTTGAAGGAAAATATTAAATTCCTCGATACGGCACTCGTTTGTTCATCAGGACAATGATTGAAAACACAAGTTGGCTGTGTCAGCTCGCACTTTTTGGAGAAGTTCATCTGACAGATATTCTGCAGGGAAAAAAAAAAAGGTTGCCCAGCATGTCAGAGAGCCCTGGCAAGCACCCCGAGATGCAGGAAATGAGAGTGGAGACTGCAAAGCTGCGGAGAGGCGGCTCTCCTGCCAAAAGCATGCAAAAGAAAGCCAAGCATGGCTGAACATCCTGGAAAAAGAATTGCCTCCACGTTTCTGACCAACACGGTGAGAGAAATGGCAACCTGTCAGCAAAAGGTTCCCCCAGGTTCTAGAGCAGAAGTTGACAGCTTCGATGGAAAGAGCAGAATTCCAGCTTTAGTGAGGTTTCGTTAAACATGTGCCCTGGCTGATGGGCTGGGATAAAAATGGAAGGCTGTAAAAACCTCCTGATCAGCTGCAAAGCTCCCATTGACGTCACTGTGATGAGTGCACACAGAAATCGGGGCCAAAACACGGGCTTTTTTGCAGCACAGAATACGAATTTGTTATTATTTATTATTTGTTGCCTTCAGCCTTGCTTGGTGGGAAAGTCGTCTGCTTTTAACGACTGCCAGCATCTTTCCCTTTGCTTTCTTCTTGACTTTTCCTTGGTCCCTTTCCCCAGCTCTCCCCTTCTCCTTTCGTGCATCTCCCCTCCCTTTCTGGAGGTTTCCCACCCGCTCATCAGTGGAATAATCAATGCTTCAGGTGTCTTCATTGGGCAGTAAGTCAACACTTCTCTTGTCCAAAGTCCACGTGGAGATGTTCTTCTCTGCTCCCCTCTCCCTCCCAAGCCTTTAGAGTCATTGAATGGTGACATCTCCAGAAAATGTTCCCATCTCAGCGCCCCAATGATTGAAGTGTCTCCATGTAATTTCTCTTGGGGGACAGAAACTCACGCCCTGTTTTTCACCTAGAGCTTGAAACGAAGCCTGAATGTTTTGTGCCACTGGGTCCAGGTGCTCAGAAGTCACGAAGCAGCACCCTCTTCCACCGGAGCACATCTCCCAGTTAGCTCAAAAATCATGAGTTTAGGAAAAAAAGGAGATAATTATGGATTATTTCTTCTTTTGAAAGTCAAGCGTTTTCTGCCAACTGGCAGGCTAGATTCTCACTTCTGTTTTGAAAAGAAAACTGAGATTCTCCACTGTCGCATCACCCTGCCTTTGGATCTATATCGTGAGAGTCAGAAGGCAAGACTGAACAAGCACAAAGGTTTTCTGGTCAGAACTCAAACCAGCTGGCTGCAACAGGGTTTGAACTTTGTACCGTCGGATGTAAATTTGTATTATCAACAAATAAATATATTGATTCTGCAGCAGTCCGCCTGACATAAATGTGCAGAAGAGAATGAGTTTTACTGATCAGTTCCTTGATCCCAGGAGATGGAGCACCTGCATTCTATTTGGAGCTCTGCTATGATTTGAAAATTTGCCCATCAATGTCCGAAACGATGTTATAACAACAAGTCCTTTCCTCATCTCTAATTTCTGTGATTTTACGAGCACAGCCCTACGCCGTCTAAACTTCTTGTGAAAACATACAGGGCATGCCCATGACCGTGCTTTCGAAAGAATTTGCGGGATTATGTCAGACAGTTCCCAGTGAGCCGACATCAAAGATATTGGGTTGCAGTTTTTAATAAAGCTTAACTGATCGTGACAGCTAGTTCATTCAATATTTTCGAGCTGACAGGACGGATTGGAGGAAATACCCAATTACAGGAGATTATGCATGTATGAGGACAATGGATGCTGCTGTGTATTATTTTTAGCGAACATTAGAAAAATAATAACCTGAAATAGAATTAAAGATGGGGCTGTAAAGGAAATCAGATCTGAACACGGCATTGATACCTGCAATTTCAGGCTGCCAAGGGACATTCGGTTACACAAACACCACGAGATGCACAGAGAGAAGACAGATTGAAAGATAGATCACTACATAGAGCGTGAAGTCATCCAGCGTGGAATTGACACCTACTACTTCAGGAACAACGCCGAGTTTAGGTCAGAAAAAGGCTATTTAAACAGCTACTGCAGCGGGCTGCCTGACTCTCAAAATACCTTAGGTTGCCTTGACATCTCCTAAATTCAGGAGGTCTACAGTGGAGCAAAAATTCAGCATCAGTCTGAACCTTCACAGCATTTGGAAAGAAATAGAATTTTTTTTTTTTTCTTCTCTCCCCAGACCTACAAGACACCAGCATCACTGGGCTCCGGCAGAGAAGGACTTGGGGATAACTGGTGGATGAAAAATTGGACACGAGTGGGCAGCGTGCTCTTGCAAACCCTGGTAGGAAGGTTGGACAAGATGACCTTTAAAGGTTCCTTCCAACCCAACCCATGCTGTGATTCTATGATTGTGGACTGCCTCCTGCCTCTGCCCTGGTGCAAGATGAGCTCTGACTTCACCTGCCAGTGCTCAGCAGCACTTTCCTTGGGACACCCAACCTCCGGACTTCAGGGATGCCCTTCACACTGAGCTGTGAGCAAAGTTGCAGCAAGGATGCGTTGCAAACTCTTGCTGGAAGGGAGTTGTGTTTCCAAGTGGTTGTTTTATTTTATTGTTTCCATCATCATTGTTTGCAGCCTTCCCCTCTGCTCCCTTTACAGTAATTTTGCCAAAAATGCCGCTTTTCCCAAAAGTTGTTACTGCAGCCCCTTTAATCATGTTCTTTTTGGTGTGTCTACTTTATCCTTTGTATTATAGGTACATTCTGGCCCCATATTTTGTTTCCAATGGTTTTGTGAAGAGTCTCATCATCACACACAATTTATCTCAGTAATACAGTCGTAATCCAAATCTTTTGGGATGTTTTCTTTTTTTCCCCCCTATGTGTTTGTTTTTTGGTTTGTGATGATACAACAGCTAGTTTGGGGTGCTTTGTTTTCTTGGCAGATATTTTTGGAGTTCATCAGCCTAGTGTTTCTTAAATGTGTTCCAAAACTCAGTCTTTCCTCTTCTAGCCTTCTCCCCAATTACTAGTTAGTAAGAAAATTTGCCAGTCCAACAAATATTTTTCTTACTTCTTTCTGCAGCCATTTCTTCTTATAACTTTTTCCATTAATAACCACCCATCTCGCTTTGTACTCATTTGTTTTGCAAAAATTTCTTGCTGCTTCTTTTTCAATAGATATTTAGCTTTATTTTCTATTTTCTTTGGTTTCTCGTCTTTCTTTCATGCAATGCCACAAATCCTCACTCATTTAGATGTTACGTATGCCATCCATGAACCCTCCCAACCACCGTAACTGTCATGCAAAGACCAGGGTATGCCTACATTGACTTCCCATGGTGGATCTCAAGCCTCGTAGGGTGTCAAATCTGTTCTTCAGCTCATTTCAAAATTCCTCTTTCAATGCTTATTTCTTCTGTTTTGACAAGGTTCAGTTCGACCTGGGAAGATCATGTGTCAAACGGATTTTTCACCCTCGGAATAACCAAGTATCAAATGGCAAAATCAAAACTGAAAAGATTTTGAAAAGGCATTTGACAGGCTTCCTTATGATCCAACTTGGGACACCCTGAAGTGTTGGGGTATTCCAAGAAAAATAATCAACACCATAAAGTCTTTTTTTTCTGGCAGGGACCAGCCTTCATGGGTCAAGAGAAGCTGTCCTGAGCCTATGTGTTCAGTGAGACACTGATGTGAGATAAGGATGAGTTGTATCATCTGCCCTGTTTGGTACCACCACTGACTTCTCCAAGGGAAAGGAGAGACATTTCTGGAGGAAATGGTCAAAATATGTAATTTTTTGGCTGATGGCAGCTCTCTCAGCTGCTCCACAGACAGGAACCAAACCATCACCCAGCAATATAAAACCCAACACCAGCCTAAGAGCTTGTGATGAAAATAAGAAGACAACGAGATTACCAGAAGTTTTGAGCTCAAAAATCTATCTTTTAGAGGACAGAAGGTTACAAAAGGTGAATTTATCCATGTGCCTTGGCAGAATGATGATTGGCAAGGAAAATCAACAGGAAATATCATGAATTGGCAAGGCAGCTGCTGATATTCAGGAGCTTGAATCTCTGAAATCCTACAACCAACAGATGGGATTCTGCCTTTAGAGCTCAGACGTTCTTTCCACCTTTACACACAGATGTGAGAGCTGGAAACCCACCAAAGGTATAAACAAGATATCTCAGTGCTTTGGAAAGCAAATGCCCTAGGAAAACAAAACAAAACCCTGAGGATTAAATGGAATGAGCTTGTAAGAAACATTGGGATTCCTCATGCTTTTGACAGCGCCTTATCTCCAGCAGGATGTATTCGAACTATGTGAAAAATGCGAAGCCAGAGCGTCTACCACAGCAGGTGAGACAGTAAGCAGCAGGAGAAACATATGTAAGGAGTTGGCTGAAAGAATAGAAATATTAAACCCCAGTCAACTGGGGATAAAATAGGCGAGTAAATCAGAATGAGGACATGCAGAGAACAACAGAATGTAGAGAAGAACAGAGAAGCTTTTTTGAACTTTAACATTTTGTCTATACTAGCAAAAGATTACGGCCAAGAGCCAGAGATGAGCAACGCTCCGATGACTTGTCAATATGGTTAGGGAATAAAGAATGTTGGAGAGGACCTCTGGAGATCTCTGGTCTAACCCCCTGCTCAAAGCAGGGCCAACATTGATTAGGATGGAGATTTACCAAACCCACTGGATCCCAGTTCAGTATCAGGTCATCCTTATGGTGAAAATATTTTTTTCCTAACATGTAATTATTTTCCCTTGTTGCAACCTGTATCATTGACTCTTGCCCTTCTGCTGTACTTTTTCAAGAGCTTGTCTCTACCTTCTCCATCTTATCTTTTGGGGTAACTCAAGAGAGCAACAAGATTTCCCNTGAAGGAGAGAAAGAGAGAATCCCACCAAGGAGTCTATAGGATGGCTGCAGCCTTGAAGTTCTCAGGTGAACCATCTGGCTGACAAATCTGCAGGAAAACCACCATGAAGCAATACTGGGAAAAAAAAAGCACTAAAATGGAGTGGATAGTTGAGCCATGACTACCTTTGAAGATGTGGGACAGTTTTGGAGCTGGATTCCCTAACACCCTGAAGTGACTGAGAGGCAGCTGTCCTGGGAAACACCTTCTTCTGCACATGGGGTGTATACAAAGCTTCAGGCCAGGGAGGTTTTCAGGACCTCTTGCTTCATTCTTCAGTGTCAGAGATGAAAAAGTGAAACACAGAATGGTTAGAATTGGAAAGAACCTTAAAGATCATCAGGTTCCAACCCCCCTGCCAGGGGCAGGGACACCTTCCACTTGGCCAGGTTGCTCAAAGCCTCATCCAGCCTGGCCTTCAAATATAGGAAATTATACAAAAGAATATATAGATTTCTACAGAACAATACAGGGATATATATGAAAAAATATAGAGCTTTATAAAGAAAAAATAACCTATTAGCTTTTTCTCCTCTAGGGCAAGCAATGCCAGAGAATTCCTGAAAAGCTCAGAGGATACTTTAAATGATGCTTACAGATAACTTAAGCTCCTGAATAACATATTTAAAACAGGAACAATGATTTTCTGTGTTTTGGAATAGCTTTGAACTTTTTATCACCAGAAACGCACCATATCAGCAGCTACATACTGCAATCCAGCTAGGTGAATGTACACACAGAAAAAAACTTAAAAAAAAAAAAAAAATCAAGACTATATGTTCAGCATTACAAAAAGGAATGAGCTGCTAGCCAAACCTGAAGAGCAGGATCCAGTCCTCCAAGAGCAGCTGAACTTGCAGCAGTCACCAGCTGGCATAAATTGAAATAGCTCAGCCCTTGTCTGCAGGTGATATAAATCAGCTGAGTTCCAGCACAGCTGATCTCGGTGGAGGGGATAAATCTGTGTAGTGCTCACACTGCCTCTTTCTGTGCTGGGGGTGGGTGTATCTGATCCTCCAGGCTAGGGAAGGGCTTGGCAAGCGTGGCTCTTTCTCCTCTTTTGCTCTTGGGGAGAAGCCAGGATGTTCAGCAGGGGCTGAACATACCCACCTACAGCACAGCTATAGCATAAGAAGGCAGGGAAAGCAGAAGGGAAAGGCAGAAGAGAGATAAAGAAGACCCAGAAAAAAAAATAAATTAAAAAAAAAAAGTGAGATGTGTAAAGGGAAGGAAGTAAGAGGAAAGAAATTTAAAAAAAAAGGCAAGAAAAGGGAAATATGGTCAGTAAAAAGGGGATAGTAGCTGGTATGGAGGAGACTTAAATTTTCAAAACCTGATGGTGTGAAGAAGGGCACATGAAAGAAAGAGTGGGAGGATGGAGTGAGGGGTGACTGGGAAGAGGAGAGTGGCTGCGTCCTTCCCCATGGTGGGGGAGGAGAGGGGGGTAGGTTTTTGTTAGTTTTCCTTCAGAAAGGCTATTTACTGAGCTAATGGCATCGCCAGCCAGAGCTCAGCTCAGTAATTTGTCCCTGTCCCTCAGCCCCTCCCACGCTTGCCATCCACGTGCGATCTGTTTTGACAAAAAACAAAGCCAAAGTCTCGGCGACCCTCTCGGTGGCCCCCCACTCCCTCCCACACGTGTGCGTGCACACGTTAATTCCTAAGCAAACAATTCAGGGGCTGTTGGCTGGGTGCGTGTCCTTTGGCTGCCCTGGTGTAACCCCCAGAAGCAGTGGAATTAAACCCTTCTCTTCAAATATTTTTGAATGATTTGCTCCAGTGAAAAGTGAAATCTGGAAAAATCCTCCAGTGTGCAGGAGATGGCTGGGGCCTCCCCCAAAACCCCACTAGAACCTTCAACTCCCCTGGGACCAGTGGCTGAGACCAAAAAAACCTTCTCCTGGGCTCCCTTCCAGCTTTAAAAATATATTATTTATAGGACACAAATAGCCAAGGAGAGCTTTTGTTTGTTCTTTCCATCTGTCCTTTGCAGCACTGAAGTCCAGCCTGCAAAGGGATGCTCAGGGCACCGAAGGTGATGGTCATCTGCAGCAAAAAGAACTTTTTACGTGGGACTCGGTGCTTCAAGTGGCCGCGGAGAGGTAAGAACTGTTTTCAAACAGGTTAACCCAGTCAATGCTCATTGCATCTGTCTGGAAAAGGATTTTTCTTTGACCTTTTTTTTTTTTCCCAGAAGCTGGATCAAAGCATGCCTTTCAGAAAGCTGTCAAATCTTATCTTCAAATGGGGAGAAATTAATTCATTTTCCTCACCGTGTTCTTCCCTTCTTGGGAAATCCATAGGAAAATGCAAGAAAGCCCCAACTTGCAGGATAAAATATCTTTCTTCCTTTGCCCTGCCTTGGAAAATGACTCCCCAGCTCACATTTGTTAGATGCTGGCATATGTCCTGAAGCAGGAAATTTTGCATGAAAATGTTGCGGGTACCAAAAAAATCCCAAAATAAGCCAGGTCTGAACGTTTTGTTGATTGGCTTTGAATGAGCCTCCTCTCTTGGCCATGCTTTGGACCCAGCTCACTCCCATCTGTGCACTCGTGTTTACCTGAATGATTATCGTGCAATTCACCTCTTTTTGCCCCCAACTCATAGAGGCTTGGGGAAGGGGGGCTGTTGATTTTAGGTACGAAAAATTGCTAAAATTCAATAAACAATGTGCCAGACCAAATAATAATAATAACAAAAAGTTCCTTAGTTCCTATCTCCCTGGATCCGTTTACAAAACTTTAAGCTCACCAGAAACCAGATCTTTGTTTGGAGAGGGAAATGCGGAAGGGAAACACTAAGATGTTAGTCGACACGTACAGAAAAAAAATAAAAGTGAACAGAAGAACACGGAACCAGAAAGTCCTTCATGGGCCAGTGAGTCCACCCCAGGCAAACCCAGGCAGCCACAACATATCATTGCTTTCCTAAAGCGAGCAAGCCTGTATTTAAAACCTTGAGGTTATTTGCTCCAAATAGCCTTCTCGGAGGATAACAGCAGAATCTCCCTGCTCCCGTGGTCACAAACTTTCATTTCCATCCTAAATTTATCCTCAGATGGTTTTTAGCCGCTCTGCCAGCACTGCTGCTCTTTTCACTGTTTCATCATCCGTGCCTGTGACCAGAAAACAGTCACAACTTTCTCAGCTCTCATTTTGCCAAGTCAGATAAATCGACATTGAGCAGTCCCCACTTGGAAGATCCTCCGTCTAGTGTCAGTTCCTCCTCTTTGGATGATCAAAAATCTCCAGGACTCAATGAACATTCCTACAGGAAAGGCACATGGACTGTCTCATCGCTGTTGGAAGTGCCTTGCTTGATACATCCCTCTTAAATAACTGAATTTTGCTGAAAAGCCATCTTTTTTTTTCCAAATTAATTATTATGCAGATGACTTTTTTTTTTTTTTGCAATATGTCCAACTGAACAAGCAGAAATTTTGGCTACAGTGCCTGAATTTCAGGGATTTACGTTGCTGTTTGTGTTGTGCCACTGGCCAAGTCTATAAAAGAGTCTCTTTTGACAACACCTATTCCTATCCCCTTTTCAGACAGTTGTGATGCGATTTCCATTTACTCTTTAAACCCCTAAAGACATCCCACGCAGCACCCTATCAAAGTCTTCACTGAACTCTGGGCATACAAGATCAGCTTCGTTTCCTTTACTGAGAAAATATTTCACTTTTGTCTTGCTGAGATAAGAATAGTAGACACTTAAATTTCCCAGAAAATTAGTTTTCCTATCTTTAAAGCTAGGAGTCACCTTTGTTATCGTCTTACAGTCACCTTAGTTCAGTCAAGCAGTTCTAGTCCCACCTTGATAAAGATTTCTAAAATCCATGTTATCAGATTTGCCAGTTCCTTTTGCATTTGGGGATGGAGAAGATCCAGTCCCCTTCATCCCCCTCTCCAGCTCTGGTAGTTGTCTAGATCTTGCTTCACTCCCACCTCATACTCTGCCTTCACTAAATCTCAAAATTATTGAGTGCGGAGGGGATCTCTGGAAATCTAGACCAAGCTCCCCGCACTGGACAGGGTCAGCTAGAGCAGGTTGCTCAAGATGTTGCATTCCTGTGTACAGCATCACCATTTTAATTAAAACTCAGACATTTTTCTCTAAACTCTACTCAATGAGTAGTGGTTGCATTTCTTATTCCTGTATTATCTTTTTATTGGGATAGGTGAAACCTTTCTGCTCTTTATTTTAATACTTCTCATCACGGACTAGATCAAACCTTTCCCAACAATACACACACCCAAAAGCCTGCTGGTCTCCCAGGTAGAGCTTTCTTTTCTGATCAGTCTGCTCTATTGTTGTATTTTTTGTATTTTTTATCTTTTTAAAATTTATTTTAGGATTCTCTGTTTATTTCTATTTTCTTCTGCAGGAATTTTGATCTGGTTTCAAGTTCTTTTTCCATGAGATTCATTTTTTTTTTTTTCTACATTCTAAAAGTTCCAGTCTTACCCTGTTGTTCCTTATCCATGCAGAGCACTCATTATGGTCAGTCAAAAACCACGCAAATGTTTGTGTGCTAATGAAGGAGTTGGGGAAGAAAATGGAAAACCCAGAATTAGGAGTTCAGGATGTGAAATCAGACATTGAAATGAAAAGAGAAAAATGGTAGAAAAAAAATAAGAGGGTCCATTCCTAAGTCAGGACAGAAACAAACAAAAAAGGGAAATATTTGCAATACACGTTCATGATGTGATAGACTGGAAAGAAAGAAAAATTCCACTTTTTTTGTCCAAGTAACTTCATAGGAAGGGGCAGTACCAGGACTTCACTATGCACACTGAAATGTAGACTTGGATGAAGAGAACAAACTCTACAGGATTTTAGGAGAGAGAACGCCTACAGACGAGTCGTGCTGTTATGAAAGGAGTTAGCTTCATCTCTCCCCATCTCCCTGCTTAGTGATGTGTTCAGGAAACTCATTGCTAGGTGTGACAGCCTGAAGGTTTCATCGTTAAATTGTTGTTGAATGTGTTCACCTCTTGCAAGATGATGCTGTATCCAGAGAGCCAAGGCACAGTTGAAGGAGATGAGAAAAAACTTTGTTGAGAAGGTTCTTCCCTCTTTCCTTGTCATGTCTAACGTGTGTCTTGCAGACGTATGCTGATTTACCACTGCATGGTTCGATCGTACCTAAATTATCCTAGAAGACAATAAGCTATTATATTCTAGCAATGCATCGCTTTCAAATGACCTCTTTACATCCTGACTTGGAAATCCTTTTACTTGCTAAACATAAATTCCCAGCCCTGTGCAGCCACAAGCTCTTTGTTTAGAAGATAAAGGAATGAATCACTTTAGAAATGCTCAAGTGGTTTACAATATGCAATGAAAAATAGACATTGTGTTTAAAATAGATGGCTGAGCAGTGTGTATTTTTTTTTTTATAAAATTGTGTTTTGCAACTCATATCCCATAGAGGACAGCAAGCTGACAGCAACAGAAACATGAATCCAGGGTGACTCAGGGTCAGTTTAGCTTCAGTACGTGGATCTCTCCAGCTCCTCTGAGAATAGTGCTGTTCAGGAACTTATACACCAAAAAAAAAAACCCTCCACCCAACCTTGTGAGTGTGTGTGTGTGTCTCCTCATCCCCAGGACATAACAACTAATTTTTTGCCCATTGTCTCATCTGTTTATAGCACGTCCTGGATGGCTCCATCACATGTCTTCCTGACTCAAGGCCACTGGGTTGTGAGGGTAAGTCCCCTCCCTGCGGGCTGAATTCTTCCCTCTGGAGCACAGGGAGGTTCACGGTCGGGTTAGAAGAGACGTGAGCCTGGTGTCAGGTCATTATGACACAGCATTGGACAATACAGACCTCGTTGTGTTCTACAAACCCCTGTAAAAAGCATCTCCAGCCCTTGAGATTTACTGTGGGGGGTAGTTAATTCCTCAGGTTGTGATGGGAGAAAACACACAGATCCTGGCATGCTTTATTATTTTTTTTCTCTTTCCTATTCCCTCCCTGTTAGTGTGCTTTTGGAGCAGGAGACAAAGGCTAAAAACATAAATGCTAATTATTTTTGGAAATCAGAGACAGTTCGGTGTGCAGCCTGCGTCATGGGAGAGCTGCCTTCAGTGCCTTGTCCATCAACTCCATGTGTGGTCTCAGCAAAGTCCCTGAAAACCCAGATTTTTCCACCTAGATGAACTGCCCAAGCAAAGAGCCAAAGATGAGATTTGCAACAACTCCTCTGAGCCGTTGAAAAGGGAGATGAGTAGGCAGGATGGTTGGCTTGATTCTTCATGGGGTTGGTGGAGAGGAACCGAGTGGCTCCAAAGGTAGACTCAGATCCGTGGTGGTGTAAATCACACCTTGGTGCTCACTGCTGTTGAGGGCGGTGTAAGTAGCATGTTGGTTTTTTTCCCATGGAGAACTAATCTGGAGTAGGTTACTCTGAACAGAAGCACTTCTAGTAGGATCTGAGAGGTAGGGGGAAATCCATCTGTGTCCTAGAACCCAGGATCAGGGTACAGACTCAAGAGTCCTGGACCAGCTCCAGGAGCAAACTGGTAAGTCCCCAAGGCACCCCACTCAGCTGTGGTGTTTCCAGTCTGCTTCCTATGACAGAGCCATCTCTGATGCAACAGGAAGAACACAAAAACCTCAGCATCCTCCTGGCATTGAGCAAGAGGTTATACACTTTGAAGGACAAACTGGGTCTAAAAGTTCTGATAAAGCTCAAAAGGCACCACTGAACCAGTCTACCTTGGCAAGCCATGCAGGTGGCCTATGGTTTTGTAGGAACTCTGCCTGACAGCCCAAGGGAACACCTTCACGTCGACAGTTCAGGATGCAAAACGTCCCATAGATTTCAGCTCTTCAGAGGGATTGTTTAATAACAGAGCTTCACTTCTGGTTTCAATGCAGCAGCTGCCCAAAGCTGTTGGAGATTTAATAATCTGCATTTCCATTGATCATCCCATGCTCTTATCACGACACATTGCTACCAAGTGCAACTTTGAGGGGTCCCCCCACTAAAGGGATGCTTTACCTCATCCTTTTCCTGCAGAACTAGCTCTTGGACTATCCCATTTCTACATGCACTTCATGCACAGCTGAGATGATACCTTCAGCCTACGTGATTCTAGGGAGCAAAGTTTCTAATCCAAAAGAAATCAGATCAACCGATTTCAGCAACACAACAAATCTCTTTGCTTAAGGCTTGCAACCCTAGTTGCAGTGGCAGCCAGGTGTGGTATTTCTAAGAAAAAAACACCCTCCTGTGTCTTGCTACTTGTGCGCACACGTAGTTCTGCCACGTTGGAGGCAATTGCACGCTCTGTAATTTATGCTCAGGCAAAGTCTAGAATAAATGCTTAGGAATACTTAAAGGGAAAGCCTAAAATGGTCTTGTGGAGCACATCATTTGAGGAAGTCTTTTTCTGATTCTGTTCATTACAAGATTGCAAAGTCTTGGAGTGAGAAACTCTCCCCGTTTGTCTGGCATTTCGTCTTATCATGCCAATTGAAATGGAGTCACCGTAGTCCTTTCTGAATATTCATCCAGCTCCTGGAAACTGCCAAGCACAGCAGAAAATGTGAGACGTTATAGAAAGAAAAATAACCGTGAAAAGAGAGCTCTCTGATATCCCCCAATGACACAAGACAAATCACGTTTATGAACTGAACCGGGGAGGTGAAGGAGGGAGGGAACAGCTCCGTTCGCCGGACCTAAAACCCAGGCTGAATCCTGAAGAAACCCCTTTTGAGTTATGAAAACACTGAGTAGACATTTATTCTGGTGGTGTTTCTTCCTCCACCCTCTCCATTTTCATGTGCTCTGGTATTACTACAGTCTTCTAGGATCAGACATAGAGTCACCACATCTCCGGAGAGCACTTCGCTTTCCATTTGTCTTGAGCCAGCCATTATGGATTGTGAGTTTTGGAACCTGAGACCTCGCCTGAAGGGCTCTGAATAAATGCCACGCTGAACCCTTTTGCCTAATAACATTTTTGCTTTGTTGAAACTAGACATGATGGAACCAGCCTTCCACAGTCCGCTTCGGACCATTTTGATCGTGTCTACACAGAACAGAGAAGCAACCCACCAAAGTCCCCAAGCCTAGTTGGTCATCCAGGCTGCGGCAGATTAACTCCTGCTCCAAGGTGGCTTATTGGTGCTCGGTGCCACATATGCCACATGTAGACCTCATCCTAGCTTGGGTTGCAAAAGTAGAAATCTTTCAGCTCTGTAGAGAAACCTTTGTCCTTCCTCTCCCCGAAGACCACAACTAGCCCAAGAGGTCATTTGAGCAAAACCAAAAGTCCTGTCGTCTTCTATCTTCGTGCAGTTATTCTCCCTGTTATTGACAGAGTCACAAAAGCGGTTTAGCTGCTTTGCAGACTTATAGCCAGAAAAGACCGTCCCTGCCCCGGGGAAGGAACAGCCTGATGACCCAACATAAAGAGGAACCGCAGGGAGTGGGCTGGAAAATTACACGCGGGCTCGGTGGTGATGCTTCACACATGCCTGCCCAGTTAAAATACTATATCTTCAAAGTAATTGTTCTGGACATGTTTGTGGTATTCCTTCTATGTTGGGAAATGCTCCTTCAGAAGGCAAAAGTATATGTGCTAGGGTAACAGCCACTCACTTCTGACTCAACTTTCTTAGAGCAAATGATTATTTTTTCCCAGCAAACTGAGGTCTGGATGATTTTTTTTTTTTTTTCCCCTGAAACAGAAGGCCAGTGCTGTCAGCATTTTCTTCAAACAGCAGAACAGTGCAGGGAACGTTTGATTTTCCTTGTTATTTCCAGCTTTGCTGACCAGATACAATCCTTATCCCTTTCAAATGCCATTTTTCATAAACACATTGCAAATAAGTCTCAACGTAGCAAAATTGTCACAATACTGGAAAATCATGGATGGCAAAAAAAAAAAGAAGAAAGAAAAAAAAAGAAAGAAAATGAGATATTTCAGGTGTCCTGAAATGGGTTCATACATTCCGAAAGAGAGAAATGTGACCTTCTGTATCTTTGTCCAGATGAAATAGAAGAAGATACTGTACACCTCTTTTTTTAGGGATTTTGACTGTTCAAAACATCTTAACCCCCTTCTTCTCCACTTTTCTACGTTGTAGATGTTGACACAGAAGGTCCTTGTCAGAGTTATTGTCTCTCTCGTGTTCCAAATCAGCATCATGTAGCAGTGGTGCTATGAAGCAGCAAGTGATGAGGAGTGGTGGGACCTGAATAAACCATCCTCCTTCTTGCTGAGCTTTTTTTTTTCTTTTTTTTTTTAATTCTGAAAATGCAGAGTTGCTTGTTCACCATGCCTATAGAAGAGGTCAGTCTGAGATCAAGACAGAGCTGGCATCGATATTGTGGCCTTGGTGTCTCATAGACTTGCTGTTGGGAAAATCAACCATGATATTTCAAAACAAAGATCTGCTCCTACCCATGCTTCAACTGCAAACACAAAAGACATGCTGTGGTAGAGCACATCAACCAAACGTCCCATTTCGTAACTGCCACTGGAGTAAGCTGGACCCGCAGGACTGGGCGCTGGGCTGCCAGCAGCCAGGCTGTTTAATTGTGCATTCCCTGAATTAGTTCTAGTGACAGCAATGCCCAAGAGAGGATCAGGAGTCAGCTCCAACCAGCTCCAGCTTGGATGGGGCCATGCTGCTGTTGAGAGACACGAGCTGGAAGTGCAACTGTATGTATGCAACCCATCATGTGTTCCTTGCCTTCATGGCTTGTCCATGCTCTGTTGACCATTTGATTTCAGAGGAAAGGTGTAGCCCCTCTGTTTCAAGGTCTCCTTTGAAGTCACTAGGTTTTTTCTTGGTCTGATTTAAGGTCTGACAAGACCTTTTCTTGTCCTCTTTAGGTGGATTTTCTTTAGGTGACAAGGTGAACCAAACAATTTATTGGTTTCATCCTTGGAAACAACATCATTTTGGGAATAAAACACCTTTGAAAACCGTACCACCTGTGTCTACCTTAAGAACAAATATCAGTGTTGTTAAAAAGGTAAAGGTGATCCCAGGCTGCTTCCAGATGAGATATTTTCAGTAGAGGAATGGGAATATTAATGCTGCTGCACAGGGCAGAGGTGAAAACCCTCTGGAGAGGCGAGCAGGGTTCTGCAGAGGTCTGGTGTGGCACATCCAGAATGATGGAATCCCAATGGAGCCACCCAAAAAGAGGGGTATCAGGGTGCTGGAAAACGGCTCGCTGGTATTGGCCCAGCTGGAGAAAAAGGGGTCTCTGCTTTAGCCTAGCAAAACAGAAGCTGATGGGGACCAAATTTCTCTTCGTAAATCAGTTAAAGGGTAAAGAGCAAGAAAAGGAAAGACCTGTGTGCACCGAGGGAGATGCTGTATGTAAGAACGGACGGGTGCAACTCGGCATAAGTCAACATGGGCTTCATCATCCACCTGATGTGCAGGTTGCATCTATGGGTGTAACAGGAACAGGCTGCTAAAGCNTCACCCAAAAAGAAGGTGCTGGAAAATGGCTCGCTGGTATTGGCACGGCTGGAGAAAGAGGGGTTTCTGCTTCAGCCTAGCATAACAGAAGCTGATGGGGACCAAATTTCTCTTCGTAAATCAGTTAAAGGGTAAAGAGCAAGAAAAGGAAAGACCTGTGTGCACCGAGGGAGATGCTGTATGTAAGAACGGACGGGTGCAACTCGGCATAAGTCAACATGGGCTTCATCATCCACCTGACATACAAGTTACGTTTGTGGGCGTAACAGGAACAGGCTGCTAAAGCCAATCAGAGCCTTTTTATTAATTAAGAGAGCTTTTAATTTACTGACTGACTCTGGGAAAAAAATCCTTCGTTTGTCCATTCTTATGGAAAACAGGGATTTCCTCTTAAAGCAACTAGAAGTCCAATACTGTTCTCTCCTGTCTTTCTCCACCCCCTACTTTTACGCTGAAAAATATTTTACTTGGAGCCCTGATTTTTCAGTAGGAGCCCACATCTTTTTTTTCTATTAGGTACAAAAACTGGAAGAGATCAATTAAAGCATGAAATAACAGTAATAAACAAAAATAATTTAAAAAAAACAGGCTTCAAAATATTTTCAGAGGGCAGTAGTGATTTCCCAGCCGAACTTGTTAGAGATAGAAAGACAAAGATTTGTGAGGCAGCGTACACTGCCTGTAAATTTGCCTTGATAAGGGAATTTCTTGCTGCCTCCCCTCCCACCCTGACCCCACGCGCTGCCGAAGAGCTCCGGGCAGTTGGTGGGAAAAGCACATGAGGATGTGTGCTGGGTTTAAGCGATGACCCTGGATTTAGCGAAATCTCTCCCTGCTTTACCTTTCCTGACCGCCAAGTGCAGCCGATCGCGGCTGGCGGCCGAGCTCGCGGGAGTGTCGGCAGAGTCGAGCCAACGTGCGTAAAAGGCTTTGACCGCGAATAAGTGCTTGTTGCTGTTAGATAAACACTCTGAAAAGTTCATTCATATAAACATCTGCATTGTTACTTAGAGAATTCCTTTGAACTGAACAGTACTTAGCCATTCAATATGACAAACATTGTCATGCCGAATGACCTCTTTTTGCCCCCAGAAAGTAATCAGACCCTGCAAAGGAGCAATCACCAAACCCCGGCTCTCAAATGGGGCCCAGGCATCCTTGGGGCTGGGTTTTGTTTCCGTGGGGCTCAGGGTCCCTGTCCTCCAGGGAGGAGGAAATTGAGGCACCAAGCAGCTGTAGCAAGTGACACAGTCAAGGATAAAGCTCCGTCCTCCCCAAGCCTATGCCCAGTAACTAACACGAGTTTAAGTAGCATCCCCAAGAAGCTTATCTGTTTGTAAAAAAAATCAGAACTTGGCTCCCATATGGTTGATGGCTCCTCTCCAGTTCTGGAGTTTAATTGAAAGGCTCCTTAAAACAATTCAATGAATGCACGTATAGAGTAACTCCTCTGAGTCCTTTCCTCTGCTACCCTCCGCATGCCCCTGATGAGTGGAAGCTTTACAGCTCACATGCTGGGGGTTGTTGCCCACGTGAATTTTCCTGTGTTTGGGTTATTCCTGATTATGGTTTATTTTTACTCCTGTATTCTTCTTCTAAGGAGCACGTGTCATTTCCTCATCTGCTCTTCTGACCTAACCTGGGGACACCATCCCTCTCGTACCCTTGCAGCGGGGTAGCACAGTTCATTGTAAAAAAGGATGCTGAGCTGCTTTGGGCTGTTCGGAACAGTGATGCAAAGTGCTCTGTAAATAATTTCTTATTTCAAGATGACCTAGAAGATTTCAGATGAAGCTGGAATATAGCATCTTCTGAAGGCACCAAAATGTTTTAACAAACTTGAGTAACAAAACACGTGAGTTGTCTCGTACTGTAAATCCCCAATAGGATCGATTGCGCCAGCTGATGAGCTCTTCAAAAAGGCATTCAAGATTTAGTTGAGAGAGCAGGGAAAAAAAAGCTATTTCTAGGAATAGATTCTCCAAGATCTGGCAGGGATGCTGTGAGTTGAGTTTGGAGGTGTGTAGAGGGATGACTGGACCTTTGGATTTCAGCCTGTGGGCACCTGGAGGTTGTGATTTATTTCTAAGGCGGCCGTGAAGCAGACTTCAGCCCGAGAGAAACAAGTTTTTCTGTGCTACGCTGAGATCTTCATGTGCAAAACTCCTGCAGGGAGTCACACCTTCGCTGGAACATCTTCAGGGAGCCTTAAGGTGAAAAAAAAGGTGGAAAAGCCCTGGAATAGGCAACCCCTGCCAGCACTGTGTGCCCATGGTTTCGTCACCCTCAGGCTAATACAGACACCATGGAGATGCTTCATGTGCTAAAAATCTTCATAGTGGAGACCAGAAGTCCTGGACCAGTGGAGGGAGGACCCCTGGACTCACCCTCCAGGTTCATGATGTGCAGCTGATGACTTCTGGTTGCCTGCAGTAGAGGGCAGCAATGACACACACACAATAGCTGCTTAATTACAATTGGATTTGGAAAAAAATATATATATGTGCAATGTGCCTAAAAAAAAAAAAAAGTGAAAAAAAAATAGATGAAAGGGGAAAAAAAGTGGAAAAAAAAACTAAATGAAAGAAAAAAAAAGCCTAGCTCCACTATAATAAGATCAAAGGTCAGGGCTTTTCTTTATTTTTATAGTGACTGATTTCATTAACATCCAAAATAGTGGGAGGAGAGCAAGGAGGGAGACTGCAAGGCAAGGGGATGGGGCACTACAGTCATTGCAGCAGAGCAAGTACCCAGAGCTACGGATTGCAGCAAGAATCCTGGAGACCTTGTTGCTTCCCTGGAGGGCTTGAAATTAAAAACAGCCCAGGGAAAGATTTACTAGCTTGGATGAAATCAGAACTAAACCAGTTCCTTGCCACCAAGTCCGCGGCTTTGGAGAGGCTGGATTATATTTAAGCTCTGCATCCCAGCTCTCCTGGCAAAGCTGTGGTCTCAAGAAAGAAGTCAGCCTTAGGAATCCAGCCCAAGGCTACCGCAGAGCCTTACAGCTACTCAGGGTGTATTGCTTGGGAAGGTGTAATGCTGTTGGCATCCCGACCGGGCTTTGGAGTTAATTCTTTACGACACAGAAAGCTGGGCTGTAGGTACCAGTGCAAAGTGCTAAATGTACCAGTATAAATGACTGCGACAGAAAACCAAACTGGGAATGCCACTGTGCCTTTTCCCCAGAGAAATGTCCAGGGGCAAAGCCAGGGATAACACTCTGCATGGATTCTTTTAGTTTAGAGATGCTGCCAGGACAGTGTTCCCTGTAGATCTTCTTTTCTGGGCCATTTGACAGCCTTTCCTCGTCTCTTTTTACCTACTTTTGGGGTAGGAAACAATGCTGGTGATGTCCTGGTCATGATGTAGTCAGCTCCGTGCTTCTCTCTGCAGTGATACCGGGCAGTCTGGACAAATGGGTCAGGGCTGGTTTAGCTCCTCTTGGATTGAGGAGCTACTGAAGAAGATGGCAATCTACCTTCTTCAATCTTCTCATAGTGGCCTGGGGACAGCTGTAGAGCACAGACTGGCCTGTTTGTCCTGTGCCAAGGCCACCACTCTGTGAGTGCTTCTTACAGAAGGGCAGCGTGGAAGGGGAACAGCACAGCGTCACCTCCAGCAGCTCCTGGGAATATACAGAAGTCTGAAGTTGGGGTGTCAGTGCCAGGGAAATGCCTGAGCTCTGTCCTAGAGATTGAAGGACATGGCAGTAGGGAAAGAGGCTTGTCTGACTCTTGGACTGTTACTCCCTGATGCTTTTCCATGTTGGCAACAGCAACATGGTCATGGAGACCTGGGGCATGTCAAGTTGAACTACCCAGTTCTGTGCGTGATGGTCAAGGGCATGGGGGACAGGTGGTATCTCCTCAGTCCCACTGGTGAAGAAGAAAGCCTTAAGGAGTGGAAGGATCCTGCGGGTCAATAGCCAGTTGTGCAGCTGGTGTTGGCAACAAGGATGAGGCTTTTATGCCTATAGGACTCTACAGACAGAGGACTGCTAGGGAATGATGGGATATACTTGACCAAGTGTGCAGCAAAAGCATCTTAGGAAAAAGGATGGCCATCAAGGTGAGGAGAGCTTTAAACTTGAATACCTCCAGGGATGGGGCATCCGTAACTTCTTTGGACAACTTGTGCCAGTGCCTCCCCACCCTCACAGTAAAAAAAAATGGTTCCTAATATCTACATTTTATCTTCTTCCTAATTGGGATGAGCAGTAGTTGCACCAGATAGTTGCTCTGCCATTCGGAGGAACCTAGACAGCTTAGAGAAATGGTCCAACAGGAACCTTATGAAGTTCATCTCAGGGAAGTGTGAAGTCCTGTCCCTGGGGAGGAACAGCCGCATGTACGTGCTGGCGGCTGGCTGGCTGGACAGCTACTTTGCTGAAGAGGACCTGGGGACCTGGTGGCCAGCAAGCTGACCTTGAGACAGCAATGTGTCCTTGCAAACAAAGAAGGTTTGTGGTGTCCTGGCTGCAATAGGAAGAGCATTGCTAGCAGGTCAGGAAATGAAGAAGAGAGAGCACGACTCTCCACGGTGGTACCCAGTGACAAGATAAGAGGCACTGGGCACAAACTAAAGTATATAAAATTCCACCTGAATGCAAGGAAAATAAAAAAAGTTTACAATGAGGGTGAATCAAACATTGGAACAGGTTGTGTAGAGACATTATGGAATTCCTCTGCATGGAGGTATGCAAAAGACATAAGGACATGGATTACCAGAGGTCTTTAAACCAAACCTTGAAAGCCAAGTGTTCAAGTCATCCACTATTCAAGATTCATGAATAATTTTGTAGACAAATTCCTTTACTTATCCTCTGCTTGAAGATACTTGAGGAGCCAATAAAACAATAGCAACAGAGGTACCTACCAGACTGGACACCATCTATGGAGGCTGTTGCAAGCTCAAAGTTTTCTGCCAATAAATTTTCCTTCCCCCATTTTATTCATAAGGACACTCAGTAGATCAAAAATATACAGATAAAGTTGTGGGGGCAGAAAACACACCAAAGCAAGTTTTGCCATTATTATTGTCGTATTGATTCCAAGACACACTGCTTGCCTAGCAGACATTTCAACTGCCTGCAGCTTTCTGCATAGACAGATTTATGGAGCTCTCCTTCCCCCTTTCCTTCTGGCCAACTATTCTTCTAGCCAGGGCATCCATCTCTTCTCAATATGAGTGCTGCTATCCATCCGATCACTAAGTCATTCATGCCTTCCCAATATTTATGTGCCGTTCCATTTGCACATTGCTCTTGGCATTAGTCAAATCTCGAAGAGGTTCAACTGTTTTCTCAGCCTGAGATATCTAGTTCCCTACGATTGGGTTTTTAAATCGAGAAACACAGTTCTGTTTGAAATCAAGAAGAAAAATAAGGAAATCTCACCATGCAGAGAACTGGCATCTAAACCATCCCCTATAAACGTATTCATGGAGGAAGTATTACGACCTTCGAATAGGTTGCCAGACAATCTGACCTAAGCTGGGACTACCAAGCAGAAGAATTTGAGGAGGTCTATCAATGTTGCTTTTTCACATACGTGTTTTATTGTATTGTCAACACATTTCTGATCCCTTTCAAGATGAATGCATATTTTCCAGATTTGATTTCCTCTCTGCTTCTTTTGTGGCTTCTTAGTTCAACTGTGCAAGGAAAAGGAAACTAAATTAAATTTAAGCAGCTCGAAGCTCTGCAAGGGATGGCGCGCAGGGTGTGTTGGCTCCCGTTCGCATCTGGACAGGCGCCGCTGATTCATACATATGAACAAGGAGGTGACAATCATTTATTTCAGAAGCTCAGCCATTCATTTCAGAAGGCTCATGCCCCCCTCCTGTTCCCCCACCGCCTCCCCCTCCCAGAATAATAATACATGATTGAGGGAATCATATTCTCAGAGAAGAGGATCGGAAATGGTTCTGTTGCTCTTCGGCAAACTCTCAAATAAAATAAGAACTTTCTATTATTAACCCTCATTATGGTATGGAATTTTCCCACACTGAGCAGAGAAAATAGCTCAAGTAGGATTCAGTTACGGAGAATGTCACAAGAGGCCACGCAGACCAACAGGTTAGGCGCTGGGAAAGTTTGGCAAAACCAGCATCTACTCCTGACTGCTCTAGTGATGAACTTCTAGATGTCCAACCCGTTAGCTAAGACAGCGCCCAGCTCCTGGAAATTTTGGGTCTGAAGGTACCTCCAAAGCAAACACCAGGTCTCTTGAGCGTGATGTCCTTCTGCAGTTTCATCAAGTGCACACGGAGGCAGCTGAATGTGAAGTTCTTGCTAAGATTCTCCTGAAGAGAGAAGGTGGAGGTGGTTCCTCTTCCCTTTCCTCCACCTGCAAGTGTGTAAACATAGACTGGACTTCTCTTGAGTAACATCTTGCCGGGCTTTAGTGGGGATAAGTGCTGGTTGACCCTTCCAGAAATTTATGGATGGATGAATGGATGGATGGATGGATGGAAGGAAAGAAAGGCACATGCAGAGGTAAAAAAGAGAGAAGAGGGAGACATTTCTGTGGGAGCCTCTTGTTAAAACTTTGGCAGTGCTTCACTGAGTTTAGGACAGGAAGTGATGAATATTTCACTCGATGGAAACCACACAGGGGATTTGAGCTGCTGTGAATATATTTGCCGTACCTCCTACCAGTTCTCTAGACATAACAGGAAACTGAACGTTTTATGAATGTGCAAACCTACCTGCCTATAAATAATACAGAATAAATTAAGCACGGTGTTAAAAGGGGCAAAGCAGGTTGAAAACGTTACTGATCTCTGTCCAAAGCAATAAACCGTCATGCATTGTCTACTAGGGTATTGCTTGCTCTCCTACAAGCTGTACCCCTCTGGATCATGGTCATTCTTGGAGGTCAAGCAAAGCACCAGCCTGGTTGGGTGAAGGGTGGTGCGGAAACAGCTAGAGTTCTTCTAGAAATGGTGTCACCTGGGGATCTTAGTGAGATATGAGAGAGGCAAATCCATTCTCAAGATCTCTGACTGGGAGCAGAGGCAACCTTGGGTAAAGGACAGAGAGGATATCCCAGCCTGGGGTGTCTGCCAGGAAAAGCAGGGATGCAACTTTAGGTCAAGGGCTTTTCCTGATGCCAAGGATTGGCTTCAGACCTTGTGGTCTGCTCTGAGTGAGGCAGGAGGCAGGGAGAGCTGCTTGGTGGAGAAGGGAGGAGAAATGCTTCAGGAAGGGTGTAAGACAGGTTGGGGCATGTTTGCAGCAAGGTTTCATGCATCAAGGCAACTATGGTGCTGGTGGTCTCTGGTGGGAACTGAAACATCTCAGCTGTTGGCAAGGGGGTTCTAGACCATGTGATGAACAGGTCTCTGTGTGCCTGTGCCCTGGGCACGGCCGGGGTGGTATAATGAGAGACCACCTTGGGAAGACATGAATTTACAATGGACAACAGCTGTCATCTCCAGGCTGGGCCAGGCAGATCATACCAGTGGAAGAGTTACTATTCAAGAAGGAAACACTCCTAGAGCCTAAGTCCACCCAACTGCAGTTCTCTTTCTTCATTTAGGGGGTTATGGAACTCTGTGATGCTTTTTCTTCTAAATAAATATATAGTGTTATATATAGAACAAGTTTTTTGATAACTGCTGTGCTCCCATTGGTCCTGTCTGCCTTGGAGAGGTGGATAACATCTGTCTCACTTCACCAGTCTAAAACATTTGGGAAATCTGGGCAAAGGGAAAAATCTGAATTCTTTTCAAAACAATGACTGAGCTCAAATCTCTTCCTATATCCCCACATTGTAGAGTGTATTTCTTCTGCAAAACCCTTTCCTGGAAGGGAAAAAAAACAACAAACCAAGAGGATTGCAAAAAAAAATCCCAAACCAACCCCTAACCACCAAACCATCATTGCCAGATTTTCACCTCGGAGATGGATAAGAAAGTGCTGATGCTAGATGGCTTCCTAACAGTAGAAATGTTTTTGCTTTGGTTCTGATTCTGGAAATCTTGGAGTGTGTTTTTGACCTTTCCCTTTAGGAGTAACTTCACTGGAATGAACAGTTCAAATCTGAAGCTGCAGGTTTTCTGGCAGGGTCACTGTCTTGACGATTTTTTGAAAAGCAATACATCTCCTCCTGACAGGGAGACTCACCAAAGACTCAGAAACAGAGCTCTCTGATTATTCCAGGAGATTCATAAATCTGTGCGGCAGATAGTGAGACTGTGAAGTGGAAATGAGGCTCTGATACTACTTTCATTGGTAAAAGAATGTGAGTTTAAGTGTGGTTATCCTGGATATATACCAAAGTCTGGTTCTACTGGATACGTACCAAATTCCCATCTATCCCAGCAGCCTGTCTCTGACATTAATCAGCAATAAATACCAAGGGAAGAACCTAAGAGTGGTAGTGTAATGGTAATTTCTTGAAATACCCTTTTGTGCATCTTCAAGCTCCCTTCAACAGAAATCCTGCATCCAGACATCTTGCAGAATTGGGAGGCAATGGGGTGAGGTCCCTGTCCTGAGCCCCCATGGTGCTGGCAGAGGATGGTCACTGGTGGCTGAGGAGCAAGACCATAACTCCCAGCAGATGCAGCAACCACCCCTGCCCTTGAATGGCCAACCCAGAACTCATCCATCCTCTTGACGTGGTTAATCCGTGGCCTCTCAGATGCACTGATGGCCACGAGGTCTTGATATCGCACGAATAAGTGCTGCAAATACTTCCAGAGATGTTCAATTGGAGCACCTAGAGCCCTCCCCATTGCTTAGATATTTGGGGTAATTCCTAGATATTCCAACATTTGAATCTCAGTGGTGAGATGTGGCTTCTCTGCTGTTCTTCTAATGACACAAGGATTTTTTTTCCCCCTAAATCTGATGATGTTCATTAGGATCCTGCCAGTAGCATCATGTGTTGCAAGCTTGTTCCAGGCATGAAAAGCAAAAGACAACTTTGGATGGAGGAAATCTGCCTTCACTCAGAAGATTGCGAATTACCCACATAGAGCAGGGATGTTTGTCTACTTAAAGTTAAGCATCTGCCTAACATCTTGGCTGGGTTTAGGTCACATTTCTGATGAAGAGTTTATTTCGTGAATTCCACTCTCTCAATTGGCCGTTAACAAAGGGCACATATAGTCAGATACAAATATAAATATATTTTAAGATTTGTAGAACTGAACATACACCCCCCAAATATTCATTATTTAAAAGCATTTACTAATGTATTTTCAGATTAATTCCTGGTATTTGGATCACTGCCAGTGTTAATACTGGGCTGCCTTCAAGTTTAGTAGTAGAATTATATTTTAAAATATATGTTCACTGAAGCTGATTTGATGTTTTTTTTTAATGTTGAGATTTCTTTACACTTGCTTTTAAAATGACCTTTTGACCAAAGAGAAAATGCTAGAATAATTTTTTCCTTTCATTTTTCTGGGCAAAACCTAATAATGTTTAAGAGAGAATAATAAAAGAACACCCCCAAAAATCTAAACTGTTTCAGCATATATATATTTCCTTGTTTTCAGCAAGAATTTTTAATTTGGATGTGTTGAAACACCACATTCCTTATTCAAAAGGCTATTTTTTTAAACAGTTTTTGATGTGTGACATAGCTGTCATTTTACGAGAAACCTGAAACATTTCGCTGGAAATTTTTACTGGAGAGAAAAAACAAAAGTTCAGTTTTCAAGCTCTCGCGCTCACACGCACAAATGGTATTTTTCATTCATCCAACTCTGGTCTTCACTCTGGATCTCCCGCTGAAAGTGAACAGCGTCGGGGCAAAGCAAATTAGCTGAACTAATAAAGCAATTCAGATAAACTCGGGAGGAAATGTTCCTTTTTTATTACTCATCAGCTCCTACTTGAGATAGCCCATGTTAGCACATAACC
This sequence comes from Syrrhaptes paradoxus, assembly GCA_013400615.1. Lineage (NCBI taxonomy): Eukaryota > Metazoa > Chordata > Aves > Pterocliformes > Pteroclidae > Syrrhaptes > Syrrhaptes paradoxus. The sequence continues at coordinate 38,085 of VZTO01011052.1, forward strand.
TCTAACATTTACAGAGCAGGGTATGAGCATCATCCAGTTATATGGATGAGAAAAATCAAGCTGGGGAAGATGAGATGTTCTCCTGTCAAAGACCATCACCTTCACAGCTTGGCCCAAACCCAAGAGCTGTCATGAATTCAGCCCCCGGGACTGGGTTGACTGGTGAAGTCACTCTTATGTTCTCCCCACAAACTATTCTGCTCAGACTCTTCCCATCACAACGGTGCCTGCCAGTCCGATCTGACGGTGATGATAAAATGAAGAGGCATCGGGGATGTCTCCCTGACATGTATTTATAGCGATACACGAGCTGGGCTGTGGTCACCCCAGCGCTGGGAGCATGATGACAGTAAGGAAGGAATGTGTCCAGGAGAAAACGCTGGTTCGTAAACAGATGGAGGCAGCCCAGAGGTCCAAAATCCAGCAACACTCAGCAGAAAAAAAATGATACCACGAGGGGCAAGGCTTTCTCTCCCCCCTCACCTCATCATCGCTCACATTTTTGACGTACAAGGTGCTATTGTTTTCTAGCCCTTGATTTACTCTTCCTAAGGGTGCTGCTGTCTGGAATGGTACGTCAAGAAAACGTGGCTTCTATTCTTACTGTCCCCCCACAAATCATCCCTAGCTTTCCTAAAGCATTGTTCCCCAAATACAATCCCCCCAGCAGCCCAATATATCTATTCCTTTTCTTCTGCACCCCAAGATTCAGCTCTTCTGAGATATTTGATGGATTTGGGTCCTTTGTCAAAGATGTTAAATTTGATATTATCAGAGCTGTTAAATGTGACGTTATCAGAGATGTTAAATTTCATTCTAATAGTGGAGGACTGTTTCAGAGCAAGAGATTTTTGGGGGGATGACAGGGGAAAAAGAAACATAAAGATGTAGATTTTGTTTTAAATTCTGAGCAATCACCTTGTACCCTGTGCTGGAGGGAAGGCACATCTTCTGCGTTACGGTGTGCAGTGAGTGGCAAGGACCCGAGACCTGCATCTGCCTTAGCCATCGATGGGCCCTTGAGTCAACCCCTCACCTCTCCCGGTCTCAGTTCTCCTCTCAAGAAAATGGATAAATTATAGGTTTCCAGCTTCCAACTATCTCTCCACTTTGCTACACGAATGGTTGATACCATTGCAAAGCACTTAATTGTTTGTGTCCCAGATTGTAGCCTCAACCCTACACCCAAAATACCAATGGCTTTGTTTGGGTTGTTATTCTGACCCATCTTGCAAACTCTGGGCTGGAAACCCATGTTTTATTTCCAGTTTGCAGAGATGCAAACAATAACTCAACACACAGAATGCTGGTGAGTTAGATAGTTTGGCTCATTGCTCTTGGCAGATACTTTCATCATGAATTGTGGTCCAAGAAAATGTCTTCTACCCAAAGATGCAAAGGATAGTGATTTGCAGGTGAATGAATGACATTTTAATTTTGGAGGTAGACTGCACTTCTTGCTGTGGACACTTTCTGGGAGCCCAGGGGAAAGCACTAATGCCCTGGAGGGGTTCAAGGCCAGGCTGGATGAGGCTTCGAGCAATCTGGGCTAGTGGGAGGTGTCCCTGCCCATGGGTTGGAACTCAATGGTCTTGAAGGTCCCTTCCAACCCAAACCATCCTGTGATTCTATGATTCCTGCAAACTCTGACTCTCATCATGGTGAAACACGAAATCAGGGCAGCATTGCAAGAAACTGCAGAAAGCCCACCACTGCAGCTGATGATTTCCGTGGGTTCATTTCATCCAGAGAAGAACCATGGAAGAAACAGGATGCTTCATACAGTGATCCTACCTTTCCAACTCCCTGCTATTTTCAAAGTGGGCTATTATTATGAATTACATTTGCAAGACTCCTCAAGATTTAGTACCTGGTAGCTAGCCAAGCAATACTATCATTACAAATGCTTCTATTTATTTATTTAGGCATGTCCCATTTATTTATTTACTAACTCATTAAAAGATTTATAAATGTTTCATCCATTGTCCCTGTAGATTAAGGCCAGATGGGATGACCTTATCATAGCAGAGATGATATTGCATCATTGCCATAGCTTTGTTTATCGTGTATTTTGGAAAGACATCAAATCTTAATGTAAAGACAGCAGGAAGGTGGTGTATCCCTGGAGAAGTAATTTTAAACGATTAATTATTCTCTCCATGAAAAAGTCTCCAAAACCTTTTTGGATTCAGAAGATAGCTGAAGCAATAGCATTTTTTAAAATGCAAATGAAAAATATCCACTTGTTGACTTGCAACCTAGCAGAAGCAGAATCATTCGTTTCTATGGAGAGATTCTTCTTTGTTGTTACTGGCGTGTGAAACCTGTGAAATAGACACATTCTGGAAATATGCTTTTGATCAGAATAGCGATGATACAAGACAAACCTTTGTTACCAAGCAGTTGAGCTGGTTGGGATGTGTCTTTTAGCCCATGAATGTCATTAAAAGCAAAGAATTTCAGTTTTCATCAAAATATTTAGTTTATGTCAAAACTTCCAAGGGTTCTAGAGGTTTTGGTGAAAAAAAGAAAAACAAACCTTCCCCGTTTTTGGCAAGAGAAAAATGTTAGGGGGAAGAAAACTAAAATTTTCAGTAACTGTAAAAAAAGTCAGCTTTTTACATGTATAATTTTTCAATGGAAACTTAAAAGTCTGTCAAAGTTTAATGTGTCGGCGGAAATTTTTGCTGTGATAAAAGTCACCGCTTTGTCAAAACAAATGTCTGAAGAAAGCATTTGAACCAACAGCTTCCAGACTTTTGGAGCCTCTTGCTATCTGATCTGCTCACTTTTCCAAGGAGGTTTCCACCTCACAACTGGAAATTTCCAGAAATAAATCAAGGTTTGGACGATTTGGGGTGCGCGTACACGTGTGAGCTCCCAGGCTCGGTCATCCTGGGTAGGTCCAAGTGCCAGCCTTGCACTGGTCCCCATCGGTGATTTATCAAAACTTATCCCAAACCTTTAACTAGAGATGACAAATGGACAAGAAACCTAAAAAAAAAAATGAGTGCCACTCAGGGAGGGATCAGATGGGTTCACAGGCGATTTTTGGAGATGGAACTGACCACACCATGCCATCTTGAGGGAAGAAGGATGACAAGGAGGAAGGTTAAGGCATGGTCAACAGCAGGAAAGGGCTATTTCTTTGTCTCCTGTATTGATATTAAAGCATAAATGGTTGTGGGGGGAGTAAACCCTTCTGTGTGCAAGGGTAAGATATCATACCAGGTGGGGGTCTGCACAGAGGATCTTTCTCCTTATTCCCTAATTCCATGTATTCCTTAAGAACTCCCTTACTTACTAACCAATGTCAATCCAACTTGCTAAGGAGGAAGAGATGGCAAAAACTGACATGAGCTTACCAAATGTTGTGCAAATAGGCAGCCAGATGGAGGCAAAGGACCCTGGAAGGAAGGGCTGCAGTGTAAACATGCCCCTTATTCGTCACCGGAGAATCCGCAGAAGAGTTCACCCTCCAGGCATAAATCCGTTAAAAACCGAGCTACAGGACTGTGTGTTTGCTTATAAATAACGACTCTTGTTACAGCAGTAATTCGAGCAGCGGGAAAGCGGAGGCATGCTATGACTGCACTTGTTCTCTGCAGAGAAGACATAAATCCACATCTTCTGGTCTGCGTAACAGCACAACACACAGCGAACGCTCCGAACGGCTCCGGCTGTAAATCATGGCTGGCTTCCAGCTGCTGTTGCTTTCAGTGATCTTTGCTGAGCTGTTTGTTCTAGGCTTTGTGTAACAGCGTTGCCCCTAGAGGATGCAGGTGCCAAGAATCCTGTCCCATTTTGGGGGGGGGGAGGCAAGGATGGTCTCCCCATCGCATCCTATGCAGGACCCCAGCACTAGACCTGGCACTGGGATGGGAGCTTTTTGCAGAAATGTTCCCATTATGGTGTGACAGGTCATTACTTCATGGCACAATTTCCTTCTCTTGAGTGTTTTTAGACAGTGGAAGTGCCCCGATGCCTGGGAGATGCCTACAGACAGCTGGCAGAAGGAAGACTTTGAGAGCAACCATGTCTTTCTGGAGCAGTAGCTGGAGGTCTCATAGGATCATAGAATCACAGGATGGTTTGGGTTGGAAAGGACCTTCGAGACCATTGAGTTCCAACCCCCCTGCCATGGGCAGGGACACCTCCCACTAGCCCAGGTTGCCCAAAGCCTCATCCAGCGTGGCCTTGAATCCTTGGATGCCCCAGGATTTCTGCAGTAATGCTCAGTGCCTATGTCTTGGGAATCGAGTCATATTTGCCTTACCCTAAGGGCTAAATTACACCGTCAGGCAATTTCTATGTATGCTTGGAACTGCTCTTAACTATACATAACCGAATTGTTTGATCATCTTCAAAATAAGGGTGGGTTTTGGCCAAGAGGAAGGGAACAAATTCTTCTCCCTACTAGAGACTGATCAGGAGGTTATGGGTGTGAACTCCTGTCAAGACGGGTTAGGGTGGACATTAGGAAAGTCAATCCTACATCAGGGCAAGGTGCATGAACAAGATAACCCCTGAAGGGTTATCCAGGGCTTTTTTTTCTTTAATTATGTCATGTGAGTAACCATCACATAACAGGTGCCATGAGTATTTGGTGGAAAACCTCTAAAGGAACCTTGGGAAAACTGACCAAACATCCCCTCTCCCTGATAATCTCCTTGGGGATAAAAGGACGGAAAATCAGGCAATGGAACATTTATGGTTTAATTTCTATAGTTTGGAAGACATCCACCTAGGAGAACGCGATGCACGGCATTGTAAAAACAGAAGGTGAGAGAAGGAAAAAGAAAGAAGCAAGGCACTGTTAAAAAAAGCATGGCTAAAAAAAAATTAATAAAATGGAATATCAAACAACCTGGCAGGATTTCAGCATAGTAGGTTCGCAGAATATAGCAATAATCTATTGGTGTAGGAGGAAATCTAGCAAGTGAAGTGCTAGATAGGGATACGGCAGTGAGGACTGATGTGGTAAAACACGGGGAAAATCCATTCTTGATGGGGCACAGGCAGTGATTTTCCTGAGGCTGAAGGAGCTGTCAGGGTACCAAAAGGTGATGCTAGAAGAGGGAAGAAAAAGAAGGCGGGAAGTAAGTAAGTGAGAAACAACCAAATAAAAACACTCAGAGGAAGCTGAGGCTTTGAGGGAAAAGATAAGGGCAGCCAAAAAGCAGGCTGAATTAATGGGTAAGCAGCATAAAAATGTGCTTTTACTGATGGAGCAGGAGAAAAAAGGAGGGAAAGGGCACAAGTGACTCAGACAGCTGAAATACCACGTCCTTTTTATAACCTTCCGTCAGCAAGGAAAATAACCAAACAAAAACAAGAAGAAAAATTTTAAAAAGAAGAAAATATGTTTGAATGATTGGGAATCGACCTGTAAAAATAGCTCTTAGTAGAAAAGAAGTAGGGAAATATGTGGAAAATTGGATAAGAAGCAACCTGGCCAGTGCCAGGTGATATGAATTTGGGAATACTACAGTTACAAATGAACAAATTTTATCTAGCACCCTGCAGAAGCAGGTTGAGAGCAGAAGACCTGGAAAAAAAAAATGAAGGTTGTGCCAGACCTTCAAACAATCAAAAGAATTGCACTCCTGGTAATTACCATTCTGGAAATGTAACTCAAGTGCAATAATTGAGTAAGTATGAAGGGAAAGGACTTGGGAGAGAGCCTGGAGCTGGAGCCTGAAAACTGAGGCTGAGCATCAAGAAAATCTTCCTGGAAATAAGAAATGTTAACCTATGGAATAACCCATAAAGATGTGGAGACCCTTAGTTGGGAGTGTTTATACCTACACTGGATGGAGAGCAGCAATGCAAGGGTGAGCAAGGAGACAGACTGGATGACTCTGCAATGCTTCTAGATAACAAAGATGTATTATTGGTATCTTGAAGGAATCCAGACTTAAAAAATAAGAACACTGCAGGCTGGGATGCTGGTGTATCTCTAGGCAATCCAGATAACGCCTGTATTTTGAGGACATTTAAAATGGTAACTTCAATTTTTCTTCTTTTTCTGCAATGAGCTTTCTAAAAGAACAAAGTCAGGAAAATGTTATTGTATCCCTTCGTATTGATGCCTGTCTCTCTTTCTGTGCACTGGTAGAGACCATGAGGGTCGGTGTCTGAAGCTCTAATCCCTGGTGTCCTACTCCAGCTCAGCCACATCCTCCCCTTCACAATCCTTCAGCGTGTGATGGGGAAAGAAAGCTGAGAAGCAGACCCCAGTGAACAAGGACAGCAAATAAAAAGGAAATTCCCATGGGTGCAGCAGTGGCTCAGCTATAGGGAAGGGGATGGCGCATCATGGGAGGGGAAAATCCCAGAAACAAGCAGAGATTTTGAGGAAAAGGGAGCCCTGGGAGACAGAGAGAGAGAGAGATGAAGGCTGTCTTTGATTCTGGTCAAAGATTAAGACAAAGCTGGTCCCTCTTGGTCAGCAATCAGGTCAGAAACCATGCCCATAGGGTGTTCAGGGTGCAACCCCCACAGGCCAGACCCTGGGATCCTCCTCCATAATGAACACGCAACCTTGTGTCCAAGGGATCAGCAGGCTCACAAGGTGAAATACAGCACAGGTAGGACACAGCTGGCACTCAGAGCAATGCCAGAGATGCTCCAGCTGTGGGGAATTCATTAGGTCAAAAATCCAGGGGGGAAAAAATTCCATTTAAAGAAAAAAAAAACCCCTCCTTCTCCAAGAGGGAGATATTTTGTTCGAAGCTGTGCAGTCAGCCCTGGCAGTGAACTTGGCTGGAGAACGACATTCTCTTTCGATGGATGCATCAGTCACAGTTTTTGCCCATTCCTCAAGTTCCTTCTCCCTGCTAACCAGCGTCACTCCTGCCTTCTCCAGGCTGAGTCGCAGCAGGTTCCTTCTCATCCAGCTCCCTGCAGTGGCCTGGCCTGGGGAAAGCGTGGGGATGGCTCTGCTTGGAGTGTTTTTTTAAGCATTGTTTATAGTTTACTCCTCCTGAGCACTTGTGTATTTTTGTTTCAGCCCACTCACATGCACAGCTAGCAAACACACGGGCCAGGGCTCCATGCAGTCCCTTAGCACCCCAGGATTCTGCATCGTTATCCGAAAACCGCAGGGGACGACTTTTATTTGAAAAGAAAACAGCCATGTCAGGCTATTCCACACTCCCCTACCCCAGCCTGAAAGTCCCTGCTCTGTGTCCAGAGTCTTTCTTGGAGAGCAATTTCACATACCAAAGCTAAGATTGCTCTCAAAGATGCCAAAGGAATTTGGTTCCTCAGCTAGGAGGGAAATACTTTGAAATTAGGTGTTCACATATCGCTGATGGCTCTGAATATTTCTACTGATAACATTTTTTTCAATAGACTCTTCCTCTCCCAGCCCTGCAATGGAAGGTGTCTCTCTCCTGACAACCTGCTGGAAACAACACGATAGGTGTTCGAGCTAAGATGTTTTTCCATCCCAGAGTATCCAACGGCAGCAATCCCTTTCCTGCAGAGTCAGGTGGAAAGGTAATTACTATTATCATTTTTTTATCACAAGGAAATGAGGCACTGAGAGAAATGAAGGTTGCTAAAGCCATGCTAGAATCACAGAATCATAGAATCATAGAATGGTTTGGGTTGGAAGGGACCTTAAAGATCATCAAGTTCCAACCCCCCTGCCATAGGCAGGAACACCCTCCACTAGCCCAGGTTGCTCAAAGCCCCATCCAGCCTGGCCTTGAACACCTCCAGGGATGGGGCAAAGCATGTAGAAGCATGTAGGATAGTTCAAGGTTAAATTCAGATTGTTCAAAGCCATCACTGCAGTGTAGTTCCCTCCATGTCCTGGGTTTTATGCCCTTTCTGTCCATAGGGCTTTGCTGGACAAAGAGGAGAATAGGACTGTGGTCCTTTTGGTATATGATGTCTTTTGGAGACTGTGTGACTCGTGAACACCAGTCCCAAAGAGCCCTTCTTCCAGTGCAAGACACTGGTTTTAGTAACTGTGGCCAACTCTTGCTAGGAGGTGCAAGGGGAATTGTAGGAAAGGAAGTCCCTCTGCACCCTTTGGCTGCCCAAGGTCGTTGATAATGAGGGATGCGATGAAACCATATATAGACATTCCCGCATACATATACACATTCCGTGTTCATACCAAGGGAGGAGGGAGAAGAAGGATTTTCAGGAGGAGGGTCACTAAATGAGATGAAATGAAGTGAAGAAAAATTTGGATGTGCTCTCAGGAAAATATTTGTCAGTGAATTGGTGTCAAGCTGTGGAATGGTCTCCCAGTGGGAGTGGTGGCAGAGTGGAAGCCCCTTGACTTGAGTCGTTTGGAAGTGGACAGGACAAAACCCTCGGGACTACACAGTACGGAAAAATCCTGCCGTGTCTAGGGTCAGCGGATGGACCAAATGACCTAGTGTAATGGGTCTTTTCCATCCCTGATTCCAGTGAGTCTCTGAGAACCCTTAAGACTTAGTGGGAACCGTGAAACCAAAGACCCGTGAATATAGCTCACATACCAGGATGTTAATGTCATTGCCAGACCCTTGGTCCCTTTGGCAGAGCTAACCGATGGACATGGGATTCCCTCCAGCGTCGTCTTTGGTGGCTTTCAGAGCTCTAAATGTAAGTCCTAATCCAGACATCTCTGCTGTTGTGCTGGGGCAGATCGAACCGTAAAGTGTGAAGAGAAACAGTAATAAAAACTCCACAAATTGTTCTTATCCGTTTTATTTCACATCTCAATGCAGAATGGTTTCCATCCACACCTTCCTTAGAGTGGAGACAAGTCCTCTTGGCTACTCGTACATACTCATGGCATGCTTGATGCAACAACAGCAGGACTTTAGCATACTGGGTGTGAACAACAAACTCATTTTACATTCTTTTCTCCAGTTCTTTTTTTAGCAGAGACTTGGGCAAATTCCTGCGGAGATTGAAAAGTATTTAGTGGAGCAAAGGCGTGAAAATAGCTGAGGACTCGGTGTTGGAAAACTACTGTTCCTAACAGCATTTGTTTGTTGCTCTCATGAGGAAATCTAAGTGCCGTAGGACTGAAACGACAAGTGGATACAGCTTTGATTTTACATCCCATCCACATAATGATAATTCCAGCAGGCACAAGGCTCCTTTACGGCAGGCAGGGACCTGCTATGAAGTGAGCCTGGTTGCTAAGATGAGAGATTTTAAGGTTTCTTGTTGTTGACTATCTTGTGTCGATCTTAGTCAGTATTTTCAAAAGTTTCTAGTGATTTAGATGTTGTAATTTTGGGGAACCAAGCTATGTGGAAAAGGCCGTAAGTCTTCATGCATGAGTGGTTGAGATGAACCTCCTAAACCGAAGGGAACTGGGAATTTGTAAGTGGAAACACTTAAAAATGGCTGATAACTTCTGAATATCTTGGTCAGCCCTGCATGTCACTCCCCCCAAAAACTCTCCCTCGGAATGAACACAGCGGCGAAGAGCTTTGGGCCCATCCTGGCTGCTTGGGACATCTGCTTCTGTACTATTCACTCAGCTGAGAAAATTTGTCAAGGTTTGCAGAAGAAGAAATAATTGCCCAGACAGAAATGAGCCCTGGATGTGTCAAAGCAATACTCATATAGAGAGTTTTAAAGCACTCTCAGGATGGAATTTCTTAGTATGGTCCAAGGAGGTCAAACCCAGGATTAGAAGGATTAAACTGTGTAATGGAAAATGAGAAAATGTTTCAGCACTACGAGGCAACAGAATAAGTTCTGACAGAAAGTGATGGGTGACCTACTGCACGGTTTCTTTCAGAGCGTGCTATCCAGACCTGCGTCATTCATGGGAAATTACTGTCCCCAGTACTCGTTTTGGGCTGGCACCAATGATAATGATCTGCCAAACTGTGGAGCGTGAGACATCAACAAAGTACACCATCATTATCCTTCATCGGAGGTCATTAGCACTGCTCGTGGGATGGGGAAATGGGTCGCTCTGAGCAGTCATCTGATTTTTGCAAGCTTTTGCAGAGCCAGTTCTGTTGCTATTCAGTATTATGACATGAAGACTATCTCTGTGGCCTTTTTGGAACATTTTCTTCTCTTGACATCCTGATGTGAGGAGGTTCTGTGCCATGAAGGCATGGAAACATCCTCGCACGTTACCCAAGGGAGCGGTAGTAAGAAGGTGAGGAGTTCAAAGAGGTGGAAGGGCTTCCAAGCTAGGATGAGAGGAAACCACTCCTTGAAAAATTTTTACCTGAAAAAACAACTGCCAGAGCCATCATCTATTGCTCTCGTTTCAGAAAAATCAAGCAAAGGAGTATCCAATGGGTGGTATTTTAGGGTGGGAACCCTCTAAGCACAAAATAAGCTTTCCAGAAAGTGGTGTAAGTGATGCAATAAAAATTTCTCCTCTCTTCTGGTACTAAATTTGTTTGCCAGAATTCATTTGAAGTTCTTTCTTTTGGTAAGACGCAAACCAAAATCCCAGTGGCCACTCCCAATTATCCGAGTTCTCCAAAGTCTCACTTTTCTTAAATAAAAGTAGGTGTAAGCTGGTTTCCAGGCCAAATTCTGATTCATATTCTGCCTACCCACACTTACTTTTACTGTAATTTTATCTGGACACAGTTCTTCTGTTGGATACGATCATCTCCTTTCCCTTCCTGTGCTAAAGTGATGTTTGGTTATGGTTGTGAACTTTCCAGCTCAGAGGCAGCTGCATTTTAGGATGGGGTAACGCAACCTTTACGTTCAGCGGATATACCATAAGTTCAGAAATGATGGTATGGAAAACACTGTGTGCAGGAAACTCGTAGAGCTAACATGCGGGACTAAGTAACAATCACCTCTGAAAAGATCTATTCATCTTTCTCTTCACGGGAAATAACCAGAGGAGGTGACGCTCATTTGGATTTTCTGTCTTGAAATTAAATCAGGGAAAGGAGACTTCTGTGGGGCTATCTGGACTATTCCTTCCTTAAACTTTCTTCTGGCTTTAATAAGCTGAGGTTCCAGAAGCTGAGCTCAGCCCATGGTGAGAGACAAAACCTAGAGAACAGACTCTGTTTTCTGGGAAATAAAGTTGGTTTTGAAAGAGCGAGTACTGATGAGAAAGAGCCATTTGATGGGATGGAGTGGGCAGGTGGAAGGAGTGAGTCACAGAGGATCAGAGACATGAAGACAAGTAGGAGGAGAGACTGTCACGCTCTGGTGGGCTGTATTCCAGTCCCGGACCTCCTCACATGGATTTGGGCAAGTCATCTGGAGTCACATCTCTCAGCTGCTTGACCTTAAAAAACAGGATCAAAGGTGGTCACTACTGGAAACTCAAATTCTGAGACTCTCATTCTTCCTTTTCAACATGGTATATGGAGAAGCACTCCTAATCCTTTCCTTCTTTTCGGCTGTCTCCTTGCCATCTTCTTTTATTTAACAGCAATATCAAGTTAGAGGTTCATGGAGTCTTAGGCTCATTAGGAGAAACTGAATCTCTTGGAGTTTGTCTGAACCTGCAACAGGCTGGTTGTGATGACAGGAGCTGCCACCAGTAGTTCTTAGTACTGAGCAGAAGACGGCTGGATTGCTCTGATGAAATAAAGTGCAAACTAATCAAGAATAGCCGGTGGTTTGTATCAGGGAAGGGTATTTTTTTTTTCTAAGAAAAATCCAAGAATGTTCTCCGAGACAAGGCATGGTTTTGTCCCTGGAGAAGCGGTAAGACCACAGCTGTCATCTCCATGGGGCAGACCACAGATCTTTGTGGCCCTGTAGTGTCCAACGCACACATATTCGATGACTTCAGTAGTTAAAGGTGTTTCCAGGGACGTGAAGACACCCAACACAACGCTATCTTTGGTCTCACCAAGGGCAGAATCAGAAGACCAGAGTCTTGCTTTCATTTCCCTGAAGAAATGAAAGAATTCTCCATTTCGTGCAGAAGTGGGAGCTCCCCCTCTTCTCTCGCCCTTGCCCTCTGCTAATTCAGCAGAAAGGATAATCCTCTTGAAATTGTCACCTCCCTGGTAGGTCATAACTGCTCCATTTTGGGGGGATTAGCACAGTGGAGCCTGATTACTGTGCAGCAAACTTCCCCATGGAGAGGGGAAAACCTTTGCCGTTCGCAGACACGAATGTTCATTCGCATCCGTGGAAGCAGTTCACCGCTTCCACTCCATCTGAGCTGACATTTCACTGTCTCTGGCTCCAACAGTAATGGGCTCCAGCTTTTCTATTTTTATTTTTCACATGGTCTTCCTTGTTTGCAGTGCTTTAATCAAGCAAAACCAAAATAAAGCTTCTCACCATCAGAACTCTGGAGGAGGAAGCAGTTGGAGTCAGCAGACATATCAGCGAAAGAATGAAGGTCATACTTTGCATAATATATTTATCTTGGAAAACATAATTTTATTCAGGCTATCCAAGAATTCAAGTGCTGAAACTAACACTAAGTCAACAGCACTTATAGTAATGAAATAAATTCTTTATAACAATCCAGCAGAAGGAGTTGACAAGGGTTTTGAATGGCTTGTTTTTATTAAAATTCTTTCATTCTTGCAAACCAGCATTGTCTGTGTTTCTTGGATATGGCCAACGTAGAGACACCGTGCAAAGTCTAAGCTGGAGTTTATTTAGTCTGCCTGCCTGCAGCAAAGAAAAATAAAATGCTTAATAAAAGATTTCCTTCTGTGGGAGACCCTGCAATTTGCAGATTGTAAGATAAGGGGGCTGTTTAGAGGAAGGTATAATTCTACATCTAAACAGAGATGGCATTCCCAGTAGAAGTTAATAGGAATATATCTTCAGCGTTTGGTTAACCACAGACCTGAGTGAGAGCCACTAGAATTGAAAGCTTAAACTGTTCTTAATTGTGCTGTAAAGCTCAAATGAAAATATTTTTTATGCTCGGTCTTTTTAATTTAATATGATTTAAATTCATCTGTACTATTTACCTACTGACAGCAGTATATCAAACCTTTATTTCATGACCTCTCAGATGTACTTTCTCCATGCATTTGAAGCTTAAGTTACAGTGGTCCTAAAACTCTGACATTTCGCTGTGTTGCAGCTACACCATTTGCCTGAGCAGCAAAAAGTAGCTTCTACTTCTGGTCACTTTAACGTTGCCTGGAGAGATATTCCACCAGGTTGTTATGTGTGGGTGATTGTTGTTGCTTTGCTCAGGTGTTCTAGGAGAGGCAGTTATTGTACGTGTGACAAGCAACCTGGGAGAGGACAGGTCCCATAGGAGCTTTTGCAGATCCTCTTGCATGATCTTGGAAATGGAAAACTGTCTTAGCTTCAGTGTTTTTCCCTTTCAGATTTCCAGCCTACCTCTCCAAGTGGTCACCACGCAGCCCAGGGACCCAGAATCCCATAGGACTTCTCTCCATTGATCCCACCAACCAGAAAATCTTCAACATGTTGCTGTCCAAACATCCTAATGCTCCAGTCATAGAACAACAAAGAGGAGAAAAAATAACAAACGCTTTGCTGCCTTCTTTTGCATCACTGAGATAAAAGAGGATGTACTATTCTTCTTTTGCAGATGTTCTGCAAGAGGAAAGACCCAGGAAAGGGCTTTGCAGCAACCCTGTAGCAGAGCCAAGAAGACAACTCACGTCACCTGCATCCCACGTTCCCGTTTGACCATAAAACCACGATGCGTTTGCTTTCTGTTCCTCAAAATGCACAAGCTGTCAATGCCTCATGAAGTTCAGACCAAACTAAGATTTGCATCGCAGTTAAACTTCCAAGGGCCATCATATCAAAATCTTTGGAAATTTCATGTGAGGGAACACAGTCCATATGTCTCAAAAGACTTTGGATGAGATTTAATTGATGTTCCTGCAGTACTTTATGATTTGCAGTTCTGGTTTCATAGCTATATAGAGATGGTTATATTTTCTCTATATCCCTCTTGCTCTTCTCTTTGTTTCACCTGGGAAGCAATTTAGCTTCTGCGTCCTGTCTTCAAATCCAGCACGCTATTGGTGTGGATCTGTTGGATGAAGCATCCTTCCCAGAAAATCCTGTTCAGTCGGCTTCCAGAACTGGGTCACCATTCATACTCCTTCCTTCTTCTTTGTATTTGTGTGGCATTACACCTCTATAAGCAGAGCCATTAGGAGTTAATATTTCTTGTTAACTCTTCTCAGGGCCAAATTTTGCTATTTCAACCCACCCTGAGCATGCACGGTCCACAAGTGGCCTTACTGTGCCAGACCCTCTGTGGGTATAAGTGGCTGTAACCCCCATTTTCAGATTTTCTACAATGCCACGACAATGTTTTTTGGTGAATCTGTACCAATTTGCACTAGTTGAGGTTGCAGCTTACTGACTTTAGGGCAACCACTTCTGGCATACCAGGTGATACCACGCTTGGGTTGGTTGCCTACTCTAGCCCTAGAGAAAGAGTCCTGTTCTTAAAGCCACCGTGTTAAAATGTCACCTTTCCATACAATATTGCTCCCTTGATAACTGTTGGTTCTAGCTTCTTACTTCACGGAGAAAGCACGTTTTTATTTTCCTTTAAGTTTTGGAGTTTGTCCAGTTAGAAGAACCTCAGGTCTCCAAACCAAGAGGTCAAACTCTGAGCACATTAACTTGAGGACCACCGCAGCCTGCATGAACACAGCTTGGTTCTCAGCCCCCCCAGGTTGGGTTTGACACCGATGGGTGATGAAAAAACACTAGAAATAAATCCACTCTCTATTTCTGAAAGGAAAAAATCTTCAAAGTGCTGCAGCACCCCTCCATACACATCTGACAGTATCTTTTTTCGAAGTGCCTGGGGTTTTATTGACCATGCGTAGCCAGAGTGAGCAATGGCAGAGGCCACCCTGGGGTTGGAGGATCGTGTCTTGTTCTTGCCCTTTCAAGCCAGGGCACTCTGTCGAATCGGCGGTTAAAACAAACACAGGCTTCTGTAGTAGGAAAGAATGATGGAGCACAGCGTTCGCTGAAGTACAAACTGTCGTACTGAAGTGTTGGTTGGACCACAGAGCCCAGGGATCCAGCATGAAGCATTAAAGCTGGGGGAAAACCAGAGGAAATTAATGATTGAATAATGGGTTCCAAATGTTGCAGTTCAAAGTTAAATCCTAATAATACAGTCACTTTAGGGTACACTGAGCTTCAAAACAGATTGTTTTTCAAGGCAGAGTTGCAGCAAGGAGGATTCTGGGTAATACTATCTGAATTCCCAGTAAGGTAATAAGGTGAAGATTTAGCTACACCGAGCGCTGCTCCGAGTTTGTTTGCTTCCATGCGTGTAGGAACAGTCACGGAGCGCTCTTCCCAAGGCTTCGCGTTCTGTGTTGACTGTTAATCCTGGTGGCAGGTGGCTGCCTGCCATCTGGAACATCTTTGCCCATTAAGATTCTCCCAGAAAGAAAGAAAAATAGCTTACTTAGTAGTCGGGCCAGGTTTTCAGGAGAGTGCTTCTGTACAGCAGCCCTGGGTCAGCGCTCACGGTTAGATGGGTTGGCTCAGACTGTTGGCTCAGCATACGGGACTACTCATTCCCCTTTTCCAGGGAGGATGAAACAGCAAGTCTACCTAGACACTTCTTCTTCTTCTCCCAGATCCTCAGTTCACCTCCTTGCTGTGTTTTTCACAAAGTCACCAGAGTAGCCAAGGCTGTCTTCATTTAGAGTTCAAACATACAATCTCATGGGTCATTTCTGGCAAATCTGATGTATTACGATGGGTTGTGTGTCCTTATGGAAGACATGGTCCCCAAGAGAGCTAGAACCTCCAGAACTTCCATGTCTAGGAAACTGTGTGGTGTTTGGTAGTCCTTTTCACATCTTTTTGCTTCCTTTTTCCTTCCTTTGGTTATACTAAAGTGGGTTTGCATACAGAAGGGACTAAACAAACAGGTCTAAGACTTGTAACCGTTGTGCTGTCGCCTTGCAAGAAGCAGCAAGACTGTAAAAGTTATCCAAGAAGTGAGTAACTGGGCTTGCTAATCTGAAACTTAATTTAGGTTTCTCTGCCTTGGATCAGTGCTGTGAGTGCTCTATATCTTGTTTAGTGTCTTCGTACAGCACCGAGTACAGAGGAACCCCAACAATGCTGTAATAATTACGCCTTTAATTTTCCAAAGTGGCCGGTTCTCAGGCAGTGCCAGTGGTGCTAAACCTCTCCAGTGCTTCCTGTTTGGCTTAATCCCAATCCTTCATCAAATCTCAGTGTAAAACAGATTCTTGGAGGCGATTCAGTGGCAGCTTCAATTGGGAAATGCGCTAGTTCAAAAATTCGATGAAGAAATTTCCAAGGAACTTTCAAAGATGATGGATTTTAAACTTTGGATGCGAGGTCAAGAGAAAACAAAGCAAACCTTTCAAACATGAGACTCATTGCTCCTCTCATTGCAAAAGGAAGGCAACGAGACAGGGGGAGTGGAGAAGATGGAGAAACAGTCTTTCCTCTATTAATCCTTTTCTTCAGATGACAGTAGAAATAAAAACAAATCCTACATTGGGCTCAGAGACGTCTCCCTCCCACTGCATGTGGTGGTTTCCATGTAGTCAAGAGGGGATTGGGAAGAATAGCCTGGACCAAGGTCGCTGTGCCAGGGAGGTACTTACACAAGGCTGCCTATGTTGTCAGCAGAGATGGGGGCAATTATTTCTACCCAAAATCTTAATTTCCTATTTCTACCCTGCCTTCTGGAAGTATCTGGCTCCCCATGACCCACAGCAGGGATCAATCAGGTATTAAAGCTAGGAGTATCAGAAGCCACGTGTATTTTGGGTCAGAATAAGGGCCTAGTTAAGAGGAAAATCTAAACGAAGGTTATGATGGGCGTGGAGGTGGGCTCCTTTGCACTTCCTGTGGGATGCACCAAGCAAAGACAGTGATTGCAGTGGGGCTGACCCACTGCAAAACCACCCCATAATGAACCTATAGACCCAGCGAGACTTGGGAGAGCCTAACCTGGGCGAGTTAACGTCCTTGTCCCCTTGATACGTGTGTCACACCATCATGGCTTGCAGGTAGGCTTGGACCACCCAACCTTGTACCCCTCCTGGTAGTAGCTTTTCTGTGTCACCACCGCATTGTCCTGCTGACTCTAAGGGAATCGAAGCTGCTTTCAGAGGGGCCTGAGTGGAGGAATGAGTTTTAATCTCCTACTTTAACTCCTCCTTAAACCCTTAAAACCCTTTTCCGGCTTCTTGGAATGCAAGTCGCACCCGTTCGCACTCCAGTATCGGCAAGTGGGTAGAAAGCGTGATGTAAACGGGATTTAAGGCATTTGCTGAAATATTCTTTGTTCCTTCAGCTCCATACAATGCACAGAGCTGCTCCAGTGCTCAGCACTTCATGGAATCAGACCTTACGTCAGGATGAGCAAAATAATCTTCCCCACCCGCCCAGCTATAGTCCTAGGAGCTTGAACTGGGCGGAGAAGAGCAGAAAATCATCTGAACCCCTGGATGTTTATCTGGAGTCAACACAAGCCATGGATCTTTCTGAAGTTGGCCCATCCCTATCACCACCAGCCTGTGGAAAAAAATTGAACCCAAATCAGGAGTCTTAGAAAGATCCCGAGCATTATGCTGTAGCTACAATAACCTGAAAAAAAAAGTGCCAGATGGAAAAATAAAATATACCAGCTTCCCCCTACAACGTATAAGCTATATTTGTGCTGCCTTGACATAGCTCTACTTCCTCGCACCATTCTTTTATATCCGGTTGACGGATATTTTTCCATAGAGTGGTAATGCTAATCTTGGCAGAGGCTGAGAGCAAATATAGAAGCTTCAATGCGTGCCCGGAGATTTCCAAGCCATCGGGAAGCATGCCTAAGAAGGACTCCAGAGCAGCATGAGGAAATATAAAAGAGTCGGAGAACTGGAGAGAGCTTGTTTCACATTCACAAATCCCCCAGCGCTACTAGATTTTAGAAGGTGAGGGGAACCCCACCATCTTAAATGATAGGTTGCTGCAGAGCTGGCTGCCAAGACACACGTTGGCAAGGTTCCTCGTCAATTATTATCTTATTTCTTTTTACTTCTGCTTCTGCTACAGATATCTGGCCTCAATCGTTACAATATCAAGCACCCCACTGTCTTTAATATATTTATCTTTACCACATCCTCTAAGGCAGGCAAGTGTGCTGATCCTCAGATTACAGAAGCAGAAAAGGACCGGAGAGGCCCAGGCTCACAAAAGGACTTAGACACTTATATTTCATTTAAGACAGACTTTGGACCCCTAAAGAAACAGTTCATAAAATCCCCATCTACCTACTTAAGTCACATTCATACGTGCGTTAGTTCTGGATACACAACCGCGACTGGTTTCCACTGTTGTGACTTGCCAGAGCAGCCACCATCTCGATAGACCGATAGAGTCCCTTTCTGCTCCATGCTTAGGGAGATCCCACCAGGGAACCGCAGTCCTGGGTTGGGAAGCCAGTACTGAGATACCACCTAAACTTCTTACTTCGTGCTCCCAACTCTATTTAAAAAATTATCCCATGACTAAATGTGCTGGTATCAAAAACCAGCATCCAATGTGAGCCTACGGAATAAATAAATAGTTAGAACTCAGTTTCCTGGGCACAGGTATCCCACTCAGGCTCCTGCTCCTGTAGGTCCAGCTCCAGGAAGGTATCTCAGATACCACCATGTGTCCCAAATGGCTCTGGGCACCTATGCCCCTGCAGCTACATCAAGTTCAGGAAAGTTTGAATACCTAAAGGTATCAGGAGACTGTACAAGAGTTAAAAGGATTCCCAAGTGCCTTGGATCATCCTTTGATCTTAGGGAGAAGAAGGAGATCTCCTATCAAGCCTTCTGCTGGGCTAAACGGGCAAATGGAAATAGATGCAGATTATATCCTAAGAATAAGAGGAAAACAAGACCAATGCAAGCGTAAGACGAAATATTTCTTTATGAGCTCTCAGGTACATGTGGGTAAATTATGCTGCAGCTGAGCAGTCCCTTCCTACCAGCAGGTCTTTTTGCTTTTCCAAGGAAAGTGAGATGTAGACATGTTGGTCCTGATGCCATGGACTGAGCCCACCAAGAAATGCCTTTTAGGTGGCGATCTTCCCTTAAAGCCACTTTTATCTGACCGGTGCGGTGTGATTTGTGTTTGTCATGAAAGCAGTGTAGTTC
Source organism: Syrrhaptes paradoxus (assembly GCA_013400615.1). Lineage (NCBI taxonomy): Eukaryota > Metazoa > Chordata > Aves > Pterocliformes > Pteroclidae > Syrrhaptes > Syrrhaptes paradoxus. Next base: position 57,167 of record VZTO01011052.1, read on the forward strand.
GGGATCACTCAACTGTCCTCAGAAGAAGCAGGTTCCCTTTACACCCACCGAAAATCTGACCTTGCACGTGCACTCAGCACCTCAGCTGATCCTGTCCCTCCGAGGGTCCTCACCATCGCTGGCAAGACATCACCCCAGCAAAAATTCCTAACTTGTGTCATCACTTACACTTTGTCTGAAAATTTCCCCCCCTTGTAGTTTTATTTGGATGTCACATTCTTTTCTTCCGCTCTTAAAAAAAAAAAAGTTCTTTAGGACTTTGACCCGCACACGGGTGGTGTTACCATGGTAGCAGGAGGGTTATCTGTTGATGTGGGCCAGCATCCAAGTGACCGACAGTGTAAAGCGGTACGAATTTTTGGTGGATAGCCCTGTGGAAGAAACGGGGGCACACATTTATTAAGTTCTTGGTGGCTAGCGAGGACAGCTTTCTCCAGCGAGCTGCCTGCTATTGTCAACAACCAAGGGTGAGACTCAGTCTTCATGAACCAGATGCTGATAAAATCACTATTTGAAGGAAAAAGGTTGCCTCGCTTGGGAATAAACCTCACCCGTACTTCCACAACCTCTCCATGGCTGGGTTTTCAATCCTCATTGGGTACCACATGCTCACCTGTGTCAGTTTTGCACCACAACATGTCACTGCTGAATAGCGCAGACAATTGCAGAAAAGGTTTCTTGCAGAAGTGACCTCTAAAGGCATTTACAGAGACAGGGTCTGGTTGGATGAGCTTGAATTCAAGTGAGGAAGACTCAGGCAAGACATGGTGAAAAGGTTCCCAAAGCAAGAGCGATGATATCCGGGCAGGGATCGCTTGCAGAATTGGCATCACCAAAGGGTTTTAAGCACAGGGATCTGTTTGAATTGGTCTCCACTGATTCTGTAGAGCTGTATGACCACTGGAGAGCCTCTGAACCTTGCTGTTCGAGTGCGTTATGATGCAGAAAGAGGTGTACGAGCCCAGCAAGAGAAGCTCTGCCTTGATGCTTGTGCTCCATCTACTCCCAAGAAGGAAATTGTTGGGGGAACGGAAATAGTCTCAGTTCTCAGATGTTGGGCCAAAGCACTGATAGAACGGGCGATCCACAAATGGGATCCAGCAGGGTGAAGCTGCCCACTTTCTTGCAGGAAGATCTTCCTGTCCAAGGTCTTTCCAAGGGATATTTCTAAGTGGCAGATGCCGGGGTGACCCCATCAACCAGCCACCAGTGGCCGGTAGCCGGTGCAGCCACTACTGGGCTGGGTTAGCTGAAGTGATGATGTCAAGGTGAAAGGCTGTGTATCCCATTACCAACCCCTGGAGTCATCTAGTCTTCTGTCTGCATTTTAACGTGAGTGTGCTTGGACAAAGCAGGACATTTTTTTAATGAGAACTGCCAGAACTCTGATGTTCTAATGTAGGGGGGGGGGCGCGTTGAGGGAGGAAAAAAAAAATTAAAAAGCAAGTTCTGGATATTCAGATGTTTTATTTTTGGAGTCAAGAGAAAAATGTTGTTTGGTTTTATTTTTTTTCAAGTATCTATTTCTGGTTTAAAAAAAAAAAAAAAAAGAGAGGGGGGGTGGAACTGTTGATTTGTTTCTGCCAAAAAATGTAATTCATTTCTTCTTCATTGTTTCCAGAGTCCTTTGCCATTTCAAGAGGTTCTCACACCCACACAGGAGCCTCTTACAGAGCCGGGCAGCAGACTCTTTCTGCGTGACCCTTCGGCCGTTATTGATTTATGAATTATTATTATTAATAGCATGCATAAAAATTCCAAAACTTCAGGACTTTCCCTTCTTGCTCTTTCAGTACAAATCCAGGAGTCTCCACGGAGCTTCCCTGATGTGTTGCAAGAAGCCCAAGGACTTTTCCATGCTTAATAAGGAGAGTGGATTTAGGGAGGAATGACGAAGAGCGTGCCTCTCGTTCCCCCTGTTCGTTATTGATTTATAAGCTGCTGTTCCCATGTGCAGAGCTCTTGAACGAGGAGCAGATCAAACGAGCAGTGACGTGATCACCTATAATTCTGAGGCGATCAAGCAGTCTAGACTTAAATCCACTTCTGGATAACAAACAGTCGTAGGTTCAAGACTGAGCAGATCTTGAATTTCAGATAGCCCAAACAGAGGCGTCCTGCTTTACTAAATTCATACCAGACCCAAGTTTGGATCACCTCTCTTAGCCTGCTCCGAATAAGTAGTTCCTTTGAAAGATAAACAGTCTGAACTTTCAAAAGAGTGTCCTCAAGCTGGCGTTTCGGGAGGATGAGCGTTGTCAGCCAGACAAACATTTCTTGATGGAACTAACAGGTGTCCTGAGCAACCATGAAAAATCTGGATGGAAAAACACAGAGAGAAATTTTTAGCAGATCTTAAGAGTGCTAGACGTGATGGCCACGTCGATCGTCTTGTTTAAATTAGCAGTTGAGGAAGGGAGTGACCGTAAGAGAATACATGCTCTTGGATAAATAAGGAATATCTCATATCATCCTCAAATATGATGAGCAATGAGTTTGAAAGAAGAGACAATATGCAAAAGTGATATTTTCCTTGGATATGGTACTGACCAGGAATGAGTGGCATCGGGCAGAGGTCAGGGTAGAATGAGCCATGTGTTACAACGAGAAGCATGGGAGGAAATGTTGTGAGAGGGAGAGAAACTGGGCAGTCAGGAGATAACAAGACCAGTTTGGATCACCAGGGTGGGTGAATTTGTCTGGAACCCTGGAGGGGTTCAAGGCCAGGCTGGATGAGGCTTTGGGCAACCTGGGCTAGTGGGAGGTGTCCCTGCCCATGGCAGGGGGTGGAACTAGAGGATCTTTAAAGTCCCTTCCAACCCAAACCATCCTGGGATTCTATGATATTAAGATGCTGGGCTGCACATCAGCCAGCAAAGTGCTGTCAAGGTGAATTTTCCTTATTGTGTTCAGGGTATACTGTTGCCATCTGAGCTCAGAGTAGCAGGGGAAATACCAAAGCCCTTGGAGAGCAAAGTTTTGTTCCATGGCCAAAGTACAGCCCGTCCCAAGAAGGAATGTTTAAAGCAAGAGCCATCCACCACTCTGTCTCTTGTGTAGAGGAACTGAAATATTTCCTGCACCCACTCGGGTACCAAAGAACACAAGATGTCTCAGGTCCCCCTGTTAGGACCATCTACGGTTCTCCACCTTCAGCAATGGTCTGTTCTTTATGGATTTCTATGGGAAGTGATGCTTTGGGGGAAGAAGACAAGCGCTGCAAACTTTCTGCTAGAGCATGAGGGAGGGGTGGATGTGTGGAAGTTGTGTTTGGTGCTGCAGTCAAGCACACCACCTCCAGAGGTGACAGAGAAGAGAAATCTCAGTCCTCTCTCTGGCCCTGCACCCTGGCTGGTCTCCTTCCATTCATACTCCCTTTGTAGGCTTCCCCAGTGCTGATAACAATGTCTGGAATTATCTATACATATTTTATTTTATTTTTATTTAATTTTATTTTTTATTTTAATATTTTATTATTTTATTTTATTTTATTTTTTAATTTTAATTCTATTTTATGCAAGATACATCTCTCCTTTCAAAATCTTCCTCAAATCCAAGCCCTTTCAGCATCCGATGCTGACCCCACTTTTCTCAGCCAAAGAACAAGTCAGGGCTTGGATGGTGGGTGAATGCTGGGTAGCGGAGGACAGGAAAATTATAGGTTGCACTGGCTGTCACCCAGACTAATACTGGCCTAATCCAGCCAAACAGAAAAAAAAGTTCCCAGGCTGAAAGGAGGTTGTTCAAATAAAGCAAAACAGATCTGGAGTGGGAGGCACAATTGCCTTGGTTCTTCCTGGCTCTGCCAAAACCTTTGAGGGAATAAGTTCTCTTTTCTGTGGGGCAGTGGCCTCTTCTCTAAAGTGGGAATAATGTTCATCTTGTGTAGGGGCAGGATAAGCACTTAAGGATCAAAGTCCCGTTGCAAACCAAGGGGCTGGACTGTTGGCTAAATCTTTTTCTGAATCAGGGTTTTTGTGGTGTTGCTTCTGTACGGTGAGGGGAGACAAGATAATGGTTTTTTTTCTTCCTTTTACATGGAAATTGGGGAAGCGGAGCCCAGCAAGGGGAGAAGGACCAGGATAGCTTCTCCAATGATTCTGCCTCCTCTTTCTGCGCTACGGAAAATCAACGTCAGGAAAAATAGATGTGAAAGATCCTCCTGTAGCTGTTCTTTGGCTCTTTGGGCTGGAAAGCAGCATGATGGATTGTATGAGCATTTCTTAAATTCGTCCCCTGCTTTAACTTTTCCTCCTTCTTTCCTCCACATGACGTCTTTAAGGCATCAGGCACACAACCATCTACCCAAGACGTGTCCCAGCGGTGACTCCTGGTGTAGAGCAGAGGAGCCTCATATTTGCAATTCCAGGCTTACTAATACAGACACTGCACCTTGGAGTATCTGCCAAGTGTGCCACTTTGTGCAGGATTTTTTCCCTTTCTTCTCTCATACCTTTGTGTCTGAGATGCCTTGTGCATCCGGATGGTGAACCGAGAAAGGAGAAACCTTACCTGAAGAAGCAAAATCGCAATAATTGCAATAATAATTGTCTGAACGTCAACAGCATCATTTTTTCCCAGGCATGTAGATTGAGATTCGACCTTATGCAGAAAGCCAGAGTACCTCCTTTGGGACGTGTTCCCACTCCAACACTTCTTCCCCAACACCTTTGTTTCACTTGGTTCCTCTGAATCAGAAAAATGGTTTGCTCTGTGCTTTCTGCACAACCAGAATATTGGCAAACCCTCTGGCAACACCTGAACCTTACCTCCATCATGTGCTCCCTAGGTCATGTAAATGTTCTCTTTTGAATTATTTAGCTCAGGGAAAAACCCCCTGGCTAGGTATGGACTGTTCTGGTTTCTCAGTGTCTCACTGGTGCTTACTACTTTCTGGAAATCTAAGACACTTGTTTTACCAAAAATATGCAAAATCGAGTTTTAATGGGAGTAGCTCAATTATCTCCACTAGCTGGAGATAGATCACCAAGCCTGGACATCACCACTTTGTGCAAAAGATCCTGTAGAAAATATTTTTTTTTTTATTCTACCCCAAAAGAATGGGGGTAGAATGAGAACACGTTGAAAAAAACAGGAACAAGTTTCAGAAAAAAACATTCTGGAATTCACACTGTTAATTTTTGAAGAGTGGGAAGAACAGCATATTTTGGGGTTTTTTTTGTTGTTTTTCACCTGGAAAATTCCAAGCAGAACTTCAGCTAGCAAAACACAGAGATAGCTCTCAATAATTGTATGAGCCTTTTAAAATTGTTAATATTGTTTGAACTGTTAATTCCATTTTATTTTAACTGAAACAAATTCCATCCAGTTCTAACACACGCTCTGTTTCCAAAAGAGACATATCACCATTTATTGCTTGTCTGGTGATCTTATCTAGCACAAATATCCCTGTGCTACACAAACAATGCAAAAGCCAGTGTCCTTACCCTGGAGGTCGCAATAGACTTTGGGTCTTTGAGTCCTTTTCGCTGACTTTCATAGACTCTTGCCACAGATAACTTGATGAAAGCTTTATTATTTGCAGAAGAGGATGTTGGGGAACTCAAAGAGATCAGGATGGGATTAGGGTTGATAACACAGAGTAATGGGAGGAAACTGAGCTGAGGAAAATGGGATTATGAAGGAAAGCATTTCATAACCAAGTACCGCCAGCTTGTAGGACAGTCTTTTCAAAGGAGGCTCCAGTAGGTCAGCTATTCAAGGCCAGCTTGGGCAAGGCAGACAACATTTAATTTGGAGACATCTGGACATGAAGGAATTGATTTGATGACATTGAAGGTTGCTGGGATTTATCTGCTGAGAGTGGATTTTTCTGATGTCTTCACTCAATTAAAAGAATCAGGAACCGAGCTGAGGTCCCCCTGCGAGGAGAACCCTGGGAGCATCATGGTGTTTTGCTGTTCCTGGAAATACTGGAAGAGAAAGTGCCATTGAGCTGCAGGAGCAATGCCACAGCTTTTGTCAGCCTGAACGGATGGCTTGGGAAGTTTTCTGAATTGAAGAGGTGACAGCATGACAAACGCAGTGATCAGATGACATTCATGGGCTCTTATCTGTTTTATAGAGCAACCTGAGGTCTCCCCATGAGATTTACAGACTAATAACCTCCTTGTTGCGCTGGGCTCTAGTTACGACCTTCGTTCTTTCACTCTGTGTGTGCCAGCACTGGTGTACCATCATTTCTCTCCTGAGTAATTTCTCTTGCTTCTGATTCTTCCTGACTTTTGATTTTATTGAGCTATGGTTCCTTTGCTCCATCCTCCCCTGCTCTCTCTGGAGTTCCCTCTGGACACCAGCATTTCCTCACCCTGATCAGTTTTTATCTGATGGTCTTGTTGGGGAAGTCTTCCAGACTGAAGACAGGTTGCCAGGGAATGGTTTTTCCATTTTTCCCTGGAGGTGGTGTATTTCCACAGAAAATCCAACATTCCCTATAGATATCTGTTCCCAAGGGTCGTCATTTCCCACCTGATGCTCTGCAAGCTCTCCCTCTCTCTTAAGTTAGCACTGAGATCAAATCTGACCTGGATGTTCTTCTTCATTGTTTATTGCAAGAGCATTCAGCTCTTGCAATAAACAAACGGTGGACATGCTCCTCCCAACCCTGTTGCCATCTTTCCTTGATGTCATCAAGCTGCCCAAGCAAATGATTGACCTCATCTTCATCTCCTAATGTGACTTTGTGACCAGGTATTTATATTTCATGAGTGCTTCTTTTGTGTGAGACATTGCAAACCTTGCATGAGCAGTTGGCTTTTGCCAGATTATCTCTGTTTTCTGCTCCTCAGTGAGGGTACCAGGCTCTTTGATGAGCTGCAGGGGTGTCACCTACCTCTTCAAGCCACGGATAAGCTGATGGGAACTGGGGACATCCCAGTCCTGTGGCTCATAGCGCTGTGGGGCAGTCAGGGCTGCCTTTGATAGGACCAGGCAAGGAAATTGCCTGGATCTGCACGTACATCTANTCAGCTCTTGCAATAAACAAACGGTGGACATCCAGCTCCAACCCTGTTGTCATCTTTCCTTGATGTCATCAAGCTGCCCAAGCAAATGATTGACCTCATCTTCATCTCCTGATGTGACTTTTTGACCGGGTATTTATATTTCATGAATGCTTCTTTTGGGTGAGACATTGCAAACCTTGCATGAGCAGTTGGCTTTTGCCAGATTATCTCTGTTTTCTGCTCCTCAGTGAGGGTACCAGGCTCTTTGATGAGCTGCAGGGGTGTCACCTACCTCTTCAAGCCACGGATAAGCTGATGGGAACTGGGGACATCCCAGTCCTGTGGCTCATAGCGCTGTGGGGCAGTCAGGGCTGCCTTTGATAGGACCAGGCAAGGAAATTGCCTGGATCTGCACGTACATCTATCAGTGTCTCGCTCCTGCGAGCTTCCCCTCCAACATCCCACCTTGGGGACCAGAGACCGCTTTGGCACCCATCTCCTCCATCTTACCCCTCCCTCTGTCCTGCTTTCCCCCTTCTCCCACCCCACCAGCTGGTACGTTGTGCAGCCCCACGGCACAAGCAACCGGCAGCTGGGCTGCCTCCCCACGTCCCCCCAACACAGCTGCAACCACTGAACGCATGCGAGACAGCTGCCTGGCGTCTCCTCCGCATCCCCCCCTTCCACCCTCCCTGGCTGCCCTTCCCGTTCCCTCGCCAGCCTGGCCGCCAGCCTCTCCCCTCGGGCCACCCCAAAACCGCGGTGGCCCAAGCCAAGGCTTGGAGATGCCTCTTTATCCCGAGTCTTTGCAAGTGCGGCTGCGAAGCAGCATTCCTCCACCTCTCCTGTCCCATCCTGCTCCCAGCCAAGTGGGATGACGATGACACAGTAGGGCTCGGGTAGGTTTTTTTTTCTCTATCTTGTCCCGCAGCCAACCTCTTTGACCTCTGGATGAACCCAATAAAAGAGAGTGTCTTTGGAGCGCGCTCTTGTCGGTTTTACATCTGCGACCAGTTGCAATTTAAATTCCCTTTCTGTTTGGGAGAGGAAATGAGAGAGGAGCAAGGAAGAGTGATAGTTAAAATTAAAAAAAAAAAAAAAAGAAAAAGAAAAAGGAAGCTGGATGGGAAGAAATCAAAAACAAAGAGAACTGAGGCAAATCTTGTGGTTGGAAAGAACTCTGTAAAAAAGTGGAATAAGGCAAAGTTTCATAATATATTAACGTGTTTCTCCTAAGAAAACAGTGGAAAAAAGTAACAAGGCCTTATCTTGATTCCATTGCTCCTTCACATGTAACCTCCCAGGGTCAGTGCCAGGGTGGGAATGTGCTAAACATCTCACTGACACCACCTGATAACTTGTTGAAAGCCCTGGTTTGACCAGTAATCAAAGCTTAACCCAAAGGGCAGACCTGGACCCCAGTCGCGTGTCCGACAGCCATCGGAAACGTTGATGTGCCACCATCGGCTGAGCTGGTGGAGAATGAACTCACAAATCTTGCTGCTTAAAGCCTCCCCTGCCTCTGACAGGTCCCCAAATAGTAGCATCATCATACCAACGCCATCATAAGCCCTAGACAGGGGCTGACTGTAGAGGGATGGAGAGGCAAAAGGCATCATCTTGCTCTGAGATGGGCCAATTCCGACTCACTCATCATAAAATCCTTAAAGAATCAACAGCTTCTTTGCAGGTATACCGGGAAATGTTGTTCTGCATCAATTTACTTGCATTTTGGTTGTGTTTGTATTCACTAAAACCAGGAAAATCTCCATGGAACACAGTGGGCAATCAACGTGCAGTGATTCAATCATTGCCACCTGTATTTTCCAAATAATTCCTGTTATTTGGTTGTTGTGGCAAGAGAAACCTGACCTTTGAAACTATTTTTTTCAGGGTGTTTTTTAATTCCAGCACCACTGCAGCCATTCAGACGCTTGATCTGTTTATATACATAAGCTCTGTAGGGAGAAGACCGTCCATTATTATATATTCGCATCATTCTGACACAGCAAAATCTCATTTTCAGATAGAACTTCTTGATGCTACCCTCATTTATACAGTAACAGAGTGAGAACATGTAATAACAGCACCTTAAGGCAGGCAACAGAGCTCCAAATTTCCATTCGTTGGGAAATTCCAACATTTTTATTTTAAAAGTCCTTTTTTTTCCCCCCAAATAAATAAATAAATTAGCACTTCATTTTCCACTCTGAAAATATTTCACTGGGGGGGGGGGAAATCAAAACACTTTCATGTGACTTTTGGGTTGCTTCAGAATTTTTGGTCGATAAAGAGCAGGAAAATCCCCTGGGGTGGGGTGGGAAATCTAATGCCTCTGAGGTCTCCAGTGGGAAAACCTCACACTCCTCATCTGGAAATAGAGATGTTCAGTACTGTAGGGAGCCCAAAGGGCTCCAGGATCTCAGCGGCATGTCCTGCAGGCTGGAAATCTCAGGTGACCTGGTAGGAAATCAGGTGGAAAACCCTCCCCTGGTGTTGGGCAGCTGGTCCGAATGTTCATCACTTTGAAATACTTGCAGTGCAGAAGAAATGGGTGTTCTCTGTTTAAATTATTTCACCTGAAAATCCCCAAATACCTAGAGAAAACAAAATGTATTGAGCCTCCTTTTTTTTCTTTCTTTTTTTTTTCTTTTTTGAGGCGTGCCCAAGACATGGCAGAGGCCAACAGGAGGAACTCAGCAGATTCCAGGCCCCATTTTAAAAACAGTAAAGGAGAGGAAGGAAGGAAGAAAGGAAGGAAGGAGAGAAAGGATGGGAGAATGAAAGAATGAGAGAGAGACAGAGAGAATGAGAAAGAAAGAAAGAAAGAGACAGAAAGAAAGAAGGAAAGAAAGAGAGAAAGAGAGAAAGAAAGAAAAATGAAAGAAAGAAAGAAAGAAGAAAAAGAAAAGAGAAAGAAAGAAAGAAAGAGAAAGAGAGAAGGAAAGAAGGAAAGAAGGAAAGAAGAAAAGAAAAGAAGGAAAGAAAGAAGGAAAGAAGAAAGAAAGAAAAATGAAAGAAAGAAAGAAAAGAGAGAAAGAAGAAAGAAATAGAGAAAGAAAGAAAAAAGAAAGAGAAAAATAGAGAAAGAAGGAAAGAAGGAAACAAAGAAAGAGGAGAAAAAGCAGTGTTGTTCTCTTTCCCATTCTCTCTTCCCATCAAAAGTGCAAATGGTTTCTGCATCCATCGAAAGGCTTTGCTGACTATTAGCTCAGCTGCAGAGGTATCAAGTGGAAACTGCAGAGCTGAGAACTGCCAGCAGCTTCTCCCAACCCCATTCACTTGTTGCTCAAACAGTTTGTCAGAAAAGTGACTGGAAGGAGGTTTTGGCTTTTTTTTTTCCCATTCTGAAAGAGCATACAGAACAATCGTGCCACAGCTGGAATGCAGCTGCCTCTGGAGAGGTGTATGGGAGCAATTCCCCATCAGGTACAGGTGCTTTGTCAGTCTGGGGAAGTGAGGTGGAATAATTGCTCCAGCTGATGCACAATAGAGTTTAGAAGTGATAGAATTTGGACATTAAACATCTTTCTTCACACTGGCTGTAAACACAGATGTTTTGTCTTCTTGAGTCTTCTCTCTGCAGTAGCCTACACGCCCATGGCATCCCAAGGGCAACAGCTTGGCCATTTGAAGAGTTTCCACTGGCACCAGCTTTAACAGTCCTGCATGGGTCTCCTGGTGACAAACCTGGATGTGCTCCACGCTTTGAGCACCTCTGGGATAGAATTTCCTCCTCTCCAGAAGGACCTGTGTCTCCAGCTATCCAATTTTTCTATGTGGTAAACATTGCTGGTCATCTAGGAAAATCATCCTGTCCTGAGGTCACTGAAACCTCAGAATAGAGTGTAAATTCTTTGTCTGAGCCCTGCCTGGCAGGAAAAACAGTGAAGTAGGAGAACAGCAGAGTTCTTTAGCTAAAGAAGGAGAGGAATAGTGAAGCAGTGGGGGAACAGGAGGAGGAGGGCAGCATAATGAGGATAAACCAAAACTCCCTAGAATAAAAGATGAAGAATTAAGATTAGGAACTAGATTCTAAAGAGTAAAGATTTCTGGTTTGCTTATATCCATGATGACCCTGTGGAAAGCACATTTGTGATGCAGATCTAGTGTTTTTCTCAAGATGTGATGTATTTAGGTCCTGGTTAAGAAATATGTACTTTCCGTTGAGACTGGTCTTAGTTCTGTCCTTATCCAGTGGCCACCATACCTCTTTCTGAATTTGTTCTGTCCTGCTTATATTCGAGTTTGGAGCAGGAGAACCGTTTCTTCGGACCAAAAAGTCCCCTCACCTGTTGTTTCTTATCCTGTACCAGCTAGTGCCAGACATTTCCGAAGAAGGGGAGGAAAATCGTGCTGAACGTCTGATCTTTACTGTGCTATGACTCTGCCTTAGATGGATGGTCTGGGATACAGCAAGATTATCCCATAATCCAGAGGCTAAAAGTTACTCATTCTATTAACCTGCATATTTATATGGCCTTTGGTATAAATACACAGGAAAAGTTGGACCTTAAGCCCAGGAGTAACAGAAATAGAATGAAATCTAATAGTACAGAGTCAAGACAGACGGCAGGAATAGCTGCTTTAAGCTGTGGGCTCATCCACTGGAAAGAACAAAGTCGCAGAAGGATGTGGATGTTCATCGCAGCTCTACGAGGCACCGTCGGTGTGACGCAGTTGTGGAAAAGCAGAATGCAATAACTGTTCGTGGTACAAAAGCTATTTACAGTGAAGTTTGTGAAGTGTTAATAGCCTGGGAGAAGATCCCCCTTGGCACACCATAGACTGTTCTTGTGCTACTTGTCCAAAAAAGGTGAATTTGAATGGGAGCAGGCGTAGTGAAGGGCTCCTGTGGCAATCAGGTGGACAGAAAGCCAATCAAATGTGAAGAGACTAGGAGGATTTGATATGTTTAGCCTAGCACAAAGATGCGTTTGTCTCTATAAATACACTGGAGAGGTAAAAGTCACAGAGAGAGAAGAGCTATTTCAGTTAAAGCATGGTGCTGGAACGAGAACAAATGGGTATAAATGAGCTGGGAATAAATTTAGTTTGGAAATTAATACAAGGTTTCTAAAACTCTCATCATCTTGGATAACTATTCTTACTACGTCCTTCTCCCTGGCTTTGACCACTATGAAATTCCTCTGCCGTTGCTACAAGGTCTCTGTGCATCTTTCCCCTGGTATTTCTTTTTTCTATTGTGTCAGTTGTGTTGCTCAATTTATTTGTTCATAATCCCAAAGCCCTTCCTCCTAACCCTCCAGTTGCCTCCAGCGTAGCCCCAGAGTCCAATCCTGTCTCTTTTTTCTTCCCCACCTTTTGAGTTGCATTGTCACCACTTGTTAAATTTTTCATGTGCCTGGGATTCAAGCTTCCCAATCACCTGGAAAGGAGAGAAGTTGTGGCTCAAGATGTTCAGCCTAGACACAAAGGAAAAGCTTTCTTTCACCAGAGGATAGAAAGGTGAGAAAGGTGGTGGCATCTCCATCCATGGGGGTTTCCAAGACTTGACTAACAAATCTCAGCTGACCTGGTGTGGTGTTGGCAAACACCCTGCTTCAAGCGTAGGCTGGGCTAGACTATCTCCAGACCCCTTCCAACTGGTATTTCAATGCTGCCATGAGATCAAAGGGATCTGGTGGAGTTCTGCCCATGGGCCAATTCTCTTTGTGTCATCACCAGCCCAAGAAAAGTCATTCTGTTGTAACTGGGCTTTCTGAGTCAGTTATAGCATAACCAGGGGGCTGGTTGTGAAATAGCTGTGTCGTCTCTAGGCTTGTCTTATGATTGAGCAAAAATCAAGCAGTTTTCAGCCTCTTGGCCATTGCAACAACGTGTTATAAGAGGCGCTGAATTTCAGCCTGGCCTGGAGACGTTGGTGAGACTGACCTCACAGAGCCTTTGGCATCTTAAGAGTCATGATGTCCAAGATGAGCCATTGACAGAGGAAGAGACAAGCCAATGGTCTTACAGAAAAGCAGGAAAGGAGAAACCAGAAGAAGGTGGATGGAGAAATACTCACCTAAAGAGTTGCATAAAAAACCAACCTCTTTCAAGGTGGAGATCACAGAGGTCTCTTAGACTGGGGGTCTGGAGGTAGGGCAGTTGTGTCTCTACTAAACTAAACAGCCTGAGACGTAGATTCAAACATCGGTCTTGGTCATCCAGACTGTTTAGTCGCCAGGACAATTCCTGGCATGATTTTGGCCCTTGCCAGTGCCACTGTCCCAGACAATGGGTCACGGAGGAGACTGTCCCTCTTGCCCACCCACATAAGCAAACCATGAGAGCCGGTATTGAGCACTTGGTGTTTATTGCCTGACGTGATGGGTCCGTATAGACACCTTGGGTCACTCTGCAAGTGAACTGTATAAGTATGGAACTAAATATATACCCACCACATGAGGGTATATATGTCACTAGCTGACATATATAAAAATATATAAATATATATATTTATATAAATATTTATAAAAATATATGAATATATATAAAAATTTATTTATAAAAATGAAACAGGCTGTGAACAGACTTTTGCAGACCTGCTCATAAGACACTGCATGGAGCTAGCACCTGTGCCAAAACATTTACTCTCTCCCCTTTACAGATTTCCAGGCATTCTCTGATGGGTCTGACAGAACTCTATGCCACAGATACGTATGGATATTTTAGAGGGTTACAATAATATGCAGATTGAGCAACAGGCTCAGCTTTGTCCTCCAGATGCTGAATCACCCTCTGGTTCTCCTTCTTCCCCTCAATTTCCCTTGCACTTTCCGTTACTCGGAAGAGTTTGCTCCAGTTTGTCTCCCCTGGTACCACAAAGTGTTACTGGGCTTTGCACATGACCTGGTGCATGTGTCTCCATGCTGCCTGTATTTCATGTTTTACCTGTGTTCTCTAAAGCATTTTAAGAGGTTTTGAGATAAAAGTGCTGCAGCATTTAAATAAACTACGCTTTATATCCAAAAATAATTCACAATTGTCCATAAGGCACAAAAAAAGAAAAGGTGTCCATAAGGTGAAAAAAAGAAAAAAAGGAGAATATTTTTTAGCCCAAAGTGCTCATTTTTCAACATCAAAACTCTACCTGGGAAACTGACAATTTTGACACCTTCTTATTTGANGTGTTCTCTAAAGCATTTTAAGAGGTTTTGAGATAAAAGTGCTGCAGCATTTAAATAAACTACGCTTTATATCCAAAAATAATTCACAATTGTCCATAAGGCACAAAAAAAGAAAAGGTGTCCATAAGGTGAAAAAAAGAAAAAAAGGAGAATATTTTTTAGCCCAAAGTGCTCATTTTTCAACATCAAAACTCGACCTGGGAAACTGACAATTTTGACACCTTCTTATTTGAAGAAAAAAAAAAAAAAA
>VZTO01011052.1:73786-87894 GCA_013400615.1 Syrrhaptes paradoxus
AGGTCCTTCTAGGACCCAAACCCAACAGCAAAGCTCTGGGATGCCTTTATTCCCTGGTTCCTCCAATAGAGATTTTACGTTTGAATGATTTGATGGTTTAGATGGTGCCACACATCATGAGTGGTGGAGGTGGAGAGGAAATGTAGGCAGGGGGTCCAGGCTAGATGGGCTGTACAAGAGGCAGAAATCCATGTCTTTCACCAGCATTAAGATTTCATGGATAACATCACAGCAAAGCTGAAAAACAGAAAAACAAAATTGTGGGGTTACACCAGAGGACCCCGCGGTCGCTGGCAGAGGGAGAGAGGAGTGGAGCTGCCTAGTTACAAACCAAGCTAAGGATTAAACCAGAAAACTGGATGGCAGCTGGGTTTTTGCAGTCCCACCACTGTGTCTCTTTGGGAAGACTTTTTTTTATTGTTGTTACTTTATTTGTATATATAAAACTTCTGCCAAGATAAGGAGCTGGCAGAGCGGATGTTAGAAATCTGTGTGGTTCCAGGGTGGAGCTTGGTACTTTGGTGGCTGAGACTATATGGCTACATATAGGCGTGCTTGTTATAGGCATGGACTAATTAAGGCAGGAAGGTATTTCTGGTATTTCTAGAGGTCTCCGGTCACACCCCCAACACAAAGTTCTTCTAGCTTTGAAGTCAGATGCAAATTCAAACTGGGTTCAAAGACTGGCTTTTCGCCATTCCGCATTTCCCTTTGTTGTTAAACCATTTAATAGAGCCACCAAGTTGTTGTTGATGCTCTGGAGAAACAGCAAAACAGAAATTTTAAGATACTGAAGGTCATGCTACCACCTTTTCTACACAGAGGGAGGCTAGGGCTTGGGAGGATTGAATGGTGTTCAAAAGGGTATGCATGGATCCCGATGAAACTTGGAAATAAATCTCAACGATCAGAATAAAAAACCACACAACTACTGTCAGTAATTTAATTCCCTATCTATTTTGCCACTATCCAGTTCCCCTTTTTCTACCCAAGCCTATACCATTACTCATGAGAGGAAAAATAGCTCAAGAAAAAAATACTGAGAAAGTGGCATTTTGTTCTGAGTAGTTGGAAAACAAACGAGGTATAACCCAGTGCAGGAAATTTTAACACCAACAACAGCCCTGACGGTGATGGAGTCAGAAGCTTTCATGCATGACCCATCTAATAACGCATCACTTCTTTTTATGAAGGATCTGGAACCTAGTAAAGACTTAATGTTCCCTTAATGGTCTTGCCCTCAATTAAAGAAACCACCAACAGCTCATTAATACCTCATTAGAAGGTGTGAATACAAGATATAAAGGGAAGGGACCGGAAAAAAGAATTGAAAAAAGAATTGAAAAAAGAATGGAAAAATCAAGGTGATCTTCCTTACCAGTTTATCAGTAACGACCAGATCTCGTCCCTTTTGGCTTGCATACACCAGCTCCTTTATTTACTGTGAGTCAGGCTGTAGAAATCATATTTATTCTGTAGTTCTGGCACAACGGCAGATACCGGGGTTAGGAAATGATACCAGCCAAATTTCAGGATTTCTAATTCATGGGAAATTTTGGCGTTTGGTAATTTGCTTTTATTCTGACTAAGAAAATAAAATTCTTTCCTTCATTATTGCCTATGACTGGAAATTTTGACTAAAAAAACCTACTTTGGAAATATTGACCTGAGGACTATGGTGGGAATCTGTGTAAGGCAGATTTTCTTTTTAATAGTAGGTCTCCTTCAGATGTGCTATTCATCTCTTTTATTGCTCAGAAATATTTTTCTTATCATAAAGGAAAACGAACATGGATTTTGAACACATAGGTGGAAACTTGCTTGTAAAGCAATGGCAAGAGGAGGAACACTAGGCACAGCTGTTACCTTTCAGCTGATGGACTGATCCTTTTAGCAAATTCCAAGAAAAAGAGTTCCACCAGATATCGCTGGTATGATGACTCCTTGGTGTCTAAAGTCATCCACGAGAGCAAAACCTGAATAAAGTCATCTGCAGCAAGAGCAGCCTGATGGGAGATGGAGATTTATCATTTGCAAAACGATAAATTGAAAATTTTGGAAAACAGGTCACAACCTTATGCCTTAACCAAGAGTCTCGTTAGTCAAATCTTCTAGTGTTGGGGTAGTTCAGTAAAGATCCTCATCTTCATATAGCACACAGGACACCAGCAGGCAAAGGTGAGACAGCGCTGATGCCATTTTTTTGACCAAAAACCTTCTGAGTGAGTTTTTTTCAGATTCCCCAATGTCAATGGAGATAAACAGACTCTCTAGCATATAACTCATCTCATTGTGAAATAGATTTTCCTGTTTGGTCAGTGATTCAAACCCTGGAAGGGCCTCACACCCTTGTCAAGAGAGCTGGAGATGACCAGGCTGAATGTATGTATCTCCACTGCGGTTATCTAAGGGAAATGAATCCCATCAAGATGCAGGGGTAAAGTTCACATAGAAATAAAAACATCAAGGTCCATGAGGGTTCAATGTCACCTCTGTGCTCCAATTATTTCCATTTAGTCAGCCTTAAAGATGGGAGTTAAATCAAAAAATGGATATTTTGATACAGAGAAACTAACTTGTTTTATGTTGTAAGGTGGTTGACGAAGAGGATCCCATTGGAGGATGGTTGTGACTTCCCACCACAAATCTTTTTTTTTCAGTGGAAGGACATGATGAAATGGTTCTTTGCAATGAAGAAAGAGAAGCAAATGGAGACCAGGTCTTCTGGCTGCCACACTGCACCCCACAAGCTCCAAGGGTATATCAACCAACACTCCTACTACAAAGAGTCCGAAGAGAAAGTCTGCAGCCATGAATGTCCGAATATACTCACTCAGCTCAGCATCTGGATTTCCAGAGATGCTGAAAAATGCAGAGGAAGGTATTCACCTGGAAAAATTAAAAAAAAAAAACCCAAAATCAACAACAAAAAATAAGTAAACAGCTTGGGACCCATCCAGCTACTAGACTGATGCTGTTTGCGATTCCCCGTGAAAACCTTGTCAGCAGTAGTGCTTCTCAGCTAGCATGGGAAGGCCATGATCTAAAGCCTGTTGAAGTCAGTAAAAAGACTCTCATTGACCTCAGCGGGCTCAGTTTTATCCTCCGAGCCCAGGAGAACTCCAGCTGCGGTTTAGAAACTGCTGGTGGTCTGTGTGCCTGCGGTGAGTGGGCTGCACACGGGCCATAGAAGCCTATTAAGCCATAAGACATATGAGCTACCAAGTCTGCATTTCCTAAGCTTGATTGGGTGTGCAGTGGTTTGGGAGAAAATTTGAGGGTTGGCAGAGCTCTTCCAACAAGTTTGGGAATTAGTGATCTGGTACCTTCTCTAAAAGCTTTTACATTTAACGTGTGCCAGGACTATTCCCTGTATTCTGACAATGATTTCTCTGAGGCTGGGCATAGCTGCTTGACCTTGTTCCAGTGTCTGCTTTCCTAGAAATCTTTTATTTAGCCCTAGGGAACGGATAAAACCCAGACCTGTAGCCTCAACCAGTATGTCTCTTTCCACCACTGAAGCGACAGCCCAGAGCATCAGTTCACTTTTTTTTTTTTTTTGTGAATTTTTTCTCTCTTTCGTTCCGTGGGGTGCACAAGCCATAGGTAAATACTTTCACAAACTGTTTTAACTTTCCCTACATAATTAGAAGTGGATGAACTCCTAGTCACCCTTTACTTGATTGAGGGAAAATTACCTCATGCCCAGTCGTTTCTGAGTGAAAATCCCCTGCTCTTACAACATCTCCCTTTTACAGGAATCCCAGTTAAAACTAAGAATTTCCTCTAATAATCTTCACACCAAACTTCCCCTGTTTGGCTCAAAGCGACTTTAGAGGAAAAAGATTTCAGCCCACAAATTCACTCTGGGATGAAAATCAATCCGTTTGGGTTTTTAACATCTCAAGTGTGGACATCACAACCGTGGTCCAATACTTTGGTCTTAGAAATACCAGAGAGAATACAAGCGCTCTACCCATCAGGTCCATGCTTACACATCCAAGGGCTTCATTAGCCCTCACCCGCAGCCCTGCAGAGCCATTCCAACACCACAATCCCAAACTGGTCAGGGCTGCTGCTTTCCAGGACGCTGTCTCCAGTCTCCTGTGACTTGCATTCTTCGTTTTCCCAATTATTGGCCATGACTTTGGCTGCGTTAAAATCATCGGCTGCACAAACGAGCTGCCCGAGCAAGCGATCCAGACCACTTGGGTGTATATCTGACCTGTTTCTGGTGATTTTCATCGCTTTACTGGAGCCTGCGACATTTACAGGTTGTGCCAGCAATAATTTTCCACTTCTCTTAGATGAAAAAAAGATGTTGATAAAGGTGTTGGATAGCGTTGGATTGGTGCGGATTGCTGTGGGACCCCTTCTAGGTGTATTTCTGGCAGATTACGAGTCCCTGGGCAAGATATTTTCTGAGCTCTATCAAGTAGCCATTTTTAGTCCACTCAAGACAAAGATTTTAAATCCCGTAAGCACAACTGGTAATCTCTTTGAAAATTATTCCCCTTTTTTTCCCCATTTCCCTTCCCCACCAAAGGTTTCCTACACAACACAAAGAAATGATTCAGCATTGAGGGTGACAGGGAGGGATGGAGAGCTTCACCAGGAGCTGGGCAGGAACACCAGGCACTAGGAACCTTCTCTGCTGACGATGAGGTGGTTGGTTTCCCTTGGCAGCTCACCCACTTTTGGAAGTGCCAGGTTCTGCCCAGTTTTTCCTTCCCCTGCTGGATTTTGTAACAAATGCCAAATTAACTATTCAAACTGCTGTGGAGGGGCAGGAGAAATGTCTCTGGCAAGACCGAGCATCTTTTTAAACTATTTCAATTGTTTCTCTTTAGTGAAAATGAGGACCAGGGAGCCAGACCCCATTCAGCAGCCCTGTACAATGTGGCTTCCATGTATTTTGAGTTGTCCTAACGACTTGGCTGCATCCCTTTCCCCTACCCCCATCTCCCCTCTCCCTACCAGTCTGAGTCTTCAGTTTCTCTAGGAGAGTTTTTCTCCTTAATTCCAAAAGGGACTTTAAGCAGGGGTTAACCCAGATTTTGGCCATCCCACGGTAAGACAAGACTTGTTTTCTTGCAAAGGTTGGATGCGATCTCTGAGTGTTGAGTCCATGTCTCACCAAGTGATAGGACAAGAGGAAATGGCCTCAAGTTGAGCCGGGGAGGTTTAGGCTGGATATTAGAATACATTTCTTCCCTGACAGAGTGATCAGGCATTGGAACAGGCTGCCCAGGAAAGTGGTGGAGTCACCATCCCTGGAGGGGTTCAAGAAACATGTAGATGTGGTGCTTGGGGACATGGGTTAGTGGGTTGGGTGGTGTTGGGTTAGACTTGATGATCCTTGAGGTCTTTTCCAACCTTAATGATTCTATGATTCTATGATTCTATGATTCTATGATTCTATGATCCAGGCCAGAGAAACCTTTTCATTTATGGGATGTGAAGATAAGGGAAGGGAGCCCTGCCACCATGGTTGGAAGCTTTGGGTAGAAGCTGTTGAAGGCTGATGCTTTCTGCAGTGATCTTGTGGGACTAGAGAAGAGGTAACAAGGTCTGCAAGACATTAAAGTGTATCGTAAAATATTCCGGCAAAAAGCCAATCAGCAACTCCTTTAACAGACCTGTAGCTAAATCACGTTGATCTTCACAGATCTCGTGGCCGTGCTTTCTCTCTCTCCTGCTTCCGTATGCCCACATTTGTCCATTCA
The DNA here is from genome assembly GCA_013400615.1 of Syrrhaptes paradoxus. Taxonomy (NCBI): domain Eukaryota; kingdom Metazoa; phylum Chordata; class Aves; order Pterocliformes; family Pteroclidae; genus Syrrhaptes; species Syrrhaptes paradoxus. The sequence goes on from VZTO01011052.1 coordinate 79,513, forward strand.
CCCCCCCCACACCTATCTGGATAAGCCATCATATTTCTGACATTCATTCCAATCTCCAATTATCCTATGACCTTATGCTGCTGTGATAGACAGATATTAACTTTCCTTTTGTTTGTCTGCCTGGCTTTCTTTAAATAGTGGCAAGTAGCGCTTCCTCCTCTCGTCACTCAAAGATCAGACAGTACACAGAAACTTTAGATTTTTCTTCCTGATACTCCCATCCGCATTTCTCACTCCTCTGTGAGGCATTTTTAACCAAACATGTTGACACCTAGAAAGGGAGAAAGTAAAATGAAATGAAATGAAACTAAATGAAATGAAAAAAAAATGAAAAGAAATGAAATGAAATAAAATAAAATAAAATAAAATAAAATAATAAAATAAAGACCCAACTCCTTTCTTAAAAAGGGAAAAAATTCCCAATTTCAGGAGGAGAGGGACTGCTCTCCCAGGGTGATTGACAGGTCATCTTAGCTGCCAAGGTCCATTTTCCAGTTTCTGCCAAGTTCCATTTTCCTCCTTCGGCATTGCGGATGGGAGGGGAGTACGTGGGGCAAGGTCTGCAGGCTCTTGCTTCCAGGGGCTGGTGTAATAGCCTGGCTCTTGGTGGTGGGGCAGGAGGGAGGGAGCATCATGCCCAGCCCTGGAGAGCAAAGTTCTTCCCATTGAGGTTAATGAATCAGGCTATCTAGCAAAGCACAACCTGTGAGCAGTGTCCCTCTTCTTGGACTTCCATGAAATCCAGGCAAAGCTAGTTCACGGCATGCATCAGAATCCACCATTTGAGCATGATGCTATTAGGTTTTTTGGGTTTTTTTACTGTGGGGGTGGTGAGGCAGTGGCCCAGGTTGCCCAGAGAAGCTGTGGATGCCCCATCCCTGGAGGGGTTCAAGGCCAGGCTGGATGAGGCTTTGGGCAACCTGGGCTAGTGGGAGGTGTCCCTGCCCATGGCAGGGGGTTTGGAAGTGGATGATCTTGAACGTCCCTTCCAACCCCAACCATTCCATGATTCTATGAATGATCTTTTTTCTGGTCTTAAAATCAGAATATAGTGTTTTGTGATGATCAACTGTATAAATGACCAGAAAATAGATGTATAAATGGGGTGATTGCTGTCTAAACTATCACCCAAAGAGCACTTAGGATCAGTTGGAATCACAGTCAGACTTGACTGCTAAGAGAGTTCCTGTTTGTGACGCTCTTATTTGTCATATGCCTGAAGAAATAATGACTGATTCAAAACATTAGTTCACCAGAGTTGTCTCCCTGTACCATCAAGGAAGAGATGTGCTCACAACACCAGGTTACCCANACTAAGAGAGCTCCTGTTTGCGACGCTCTTATTTGTCACATGCCTGAAGAAATAGTGACCAATTCAAAACTAGCTCCCCAGAGTTGTCTCCCTGTACCATCAAGGAAGAGATGTGCTCACGACACCAGGTTACCCACCTCGAGTACACAGTTTGAATACGTCTCCGAGACATTGCCTGGGACACACATCCTTTTCTTGGGCCTGAGCATCACAGCAATAACTGGGATAGGTGAACTGGATGATCTTTAAGGTCCTTTCCAACCCAAACCATTCTATGATTCTATGATTCTATGATAGGTGCTGAGAGCAAGTGAGTGGAACACTAGCATCCTGAAAAACATGCATCTGTAAACACTCAAGGCAGATTCCTACCACCTTGGCTGGGGACTAGAGACTGAATCCTTGTTCTTCCAGCGTATTTGACGTCCCTGTATGAATGCTGCTGTTTATACACAAGGTTATTCTCAGGGCAGCGATCAAACACAGAACAAAATGCAAGCAGATTGTCGTGTTTACTAATAATAATTAGATTTCAAGCACTGTCCAAAGATAACCCAAGCCTAAGTTGCATTCTTGGCACACGGTGCAACCAAGATGAGGGTTGCCAGCTCCAACCAGGGATGGAGCACCAAGCACAAATAGATTCTGAATGTGAACTACCTGTTCTGGAAAAAATGGGAAGGGATGGAAACAATGTGTGACCTGTCAGATACGGTGACTTCAGGAATTTAACACTCGGCAAGCATAGGGAATACTGCTTAAGCTATTTCTGTTAATTCACGTCCTATTAACTGCTCACAGATCATTTTGGCTGAGTAAAAGGAGCCGTTCGCTGTTGCTGGGGAAGTTTGGAGGGAGAAGAGCTGAAATGTTTCCAAAGGAGCCATAGGAAAAAAATAATATTGACTAGATCTGTATTGTACTGAAAGATTAAGTCTTTAGAGATGTCAGCGTCTGCCGGTCATCCTTGCCAACGCACGCGTATATCTGTCCTGCAGCCTGGCTGTGGGAACATCTCTGGCAACACTGTTGTGCACCAGGGATGCTCGTGCAGTCCAAACCTTCTGACATGGTGTTAGCTGACTTCCAAAGTAGAGATAGGAGACTTCAACCTTGAGGAGGCTTCAAAGTCCACAGAAAAAATCAGCCCTACCTGATTTTTTTTTTCCAGAGGAGACTGATTCAGTGTTCAAGTCAAAACTTTGCAGAACAGAGGGAATAAGTTAAAAACTGACCAGAGTTATTAGCAGAATGAAAGATAAGGGAAGAGGAAGTATCAACATAGGACAGATGTACTTGTTTAGAATGAGAAAACCTCAGAAGTAGACCTGTGAGGAGCAATTGTGCCCATAAGGGGAGTCACCTCAATTGAGAAGAGGCTTTTAGTACAGGTGGAATATCTGCTGACTGCATTTCCCCTAGATGTTGGAGTTTGGGTTTCAGTTGGGCTCTCCAATTCTGCATGCCCCTCCAGCTCTCTGAACCAACAACCACAGAGTTAAGCCAGGCATGAAAATCAGCCAAGATTTCCTAAAAAACAAAAATTGAAATGTAGTCCCCACATTCTTATTCTGCTCCCAAAATGGATGGTTTGATCTCCTGAAAGGCTGGGCTTGCAACTCGTTGACTTCAAGGTCGTATTAGAAAAACTTGTTCTTGACCATCCTTTGTCTCTAGTTCCTACTTGGACCTGCCGATGAAATGCCCCGTTGAATTTGGGTAAATCTAGAGTCTGTTTAATTAACCGTTATGGGAGGAGTCACTAGATGGCAATGTTACCCACGCTCACCAGGGCAAGATACTTTGGCCAGCACCCAGAGGTTGTGTTTCGTTTTGTTTTTGTGATGAAGAAATGCTGTTTTGCACCAGAGCTTGTTGTGCAGTGGTCTGAGGCTACACAGAGAGGCTACGGCAGTGCAGAATTTGTTCCCCATTTTAGTTGTTGAAAGTAAATTCTTGAAAATTTGGTGTGCAGTCTGGGCATTTCCAGAGCAGCAGGATGACCAAGAGCATCGCTTTTTCAAAGCCAGGGTTCAAGTATAAGAACAAAATGAAACCAAATTACCCTGGACTCCTCCTCATGCAATTATTTCTTCAGTAGGAAGACGACACTTCAGTTTTTCTTATGGTGCATCTATTACAGTAAATTAAACAGGGCCAGGGCACAAGAACTGGGTCATTGGGTCTCTTACGTTGCCCAAGGAGACCCTGGTCACCTCCAGCCCAAGCCAGCCAGCTCATTCCCAGACTGTTCTTGGGCACATTTTGGAAGCTAGGATGGACCAGGGGCCATGCCTGTTGGGCAATCTGGAGGCAGCCACTTTGTCTTAGGAAATAAGATATTTTAATCACACAAATGTGATCATTCTGTGACAGTGGATCCAGGCCAGGGACTGGCCCCAGCTACACTTATTTTTTTAGCTTCAACTTAGCCTTAGTGCCTGAAATGGAGCAAAGAAAAAGGACACAACCTTATGGTGGACACGTAGCGTATTTTGAGAATACAGAGCGAGACAGAAGGGTATTGCGTGATGTACACCGAGGCTCTGACCGTCTGTCTATCTCCTTTTCCTGTGTTTTACATTATGAAGCTTATCCAAGGTAGATTGAAGAGAGGCTGTGCTGCCATCCCAGTTGCTGTCATCAGATGAAGGTTGATGTATCCCAGGAGCAGTTTGGTGGCAGGCTTGTATTCCTGACAGAAGAAATTATTCCATAATGAAATTAGAAGAGGAATTTAGCTTTACGTGGGGACTGCTGGTATCTGCATCTCTATACAATGTAAATCTAAACTCCTGCTAATTTCTCCAAGTCCCGCTCTCTTGAGGGGGAAAGGGCCTCTCTCGTCCTGTTTACATTTTCCTAATTACCTCATTTGTTCTGTGTTTACTGAGGGATTGGGTTCTTAAGAGGCCAGCAGGAGACATCACAATACTACCAGGATGGCCCTTGATTGAAGAGGCCCTGAGCAGACCGAAGGAGAGGATCAGATGGCAGAGATGGGGATATGCTAATTATCCACAAGAATGTGAGGGCTTTAAACACCAGCAAAGGAGCTCGGTCTAAGGCCATGGAAAGAGAGGCACAACATCATGGAAAGAAAATATAGACCAAGCAAGAAGTGGGAAATATTCCCTACCCAGGCAAGGACATCAACCAAGGGACAACCTCCAGAGAGTACAGCCTGGGAGCCCTCTCAGAGTGCAAGGGATGTTCCACTCTTCTGAACTAGCACAGATAAGAAATGTCTATGAACATAAGAAGTGTTATGTCCATGAACACCAAGTGTGCACCTGCCTTAATGAAGAAACAAAACCATCTTCCTCCTTTGCTGTAAGAGAGGAGTTGTTTTCATATCCCCATGCTTTCCAGCAACTCAGGTTTCTTTCCTAAACCAAAAGTGCACAATTTGTTGCTAATATTGTCAGGAATCCCTCAAAATGCAAGCAGAGTGGAACAGACCCAGAATGTCAGTAAAGAAAATGTGGGACAACAGCCTGGAGATCTGGGTGGGCCATTCATTCTGGTGATGGTAATTTTAAAGTCTAGGATCTTCAAGGCCAGCTCTCTGCTGTTGCAATCACCACCTCATAAACTTAGCAAGTTCCAGGAATTCGTTTATTTGCTCCCCTTGGAAGACTGGTCCAGAGTCTCACTGCTCCAGTGGTTAAAAAACATCTTCCACTTTCCAACCTAAATTTATTCATGACCAGTTGATCCCCTTCTGTTCCGATGCCAACGCCGTCTTTAAGTTTAAATAGCTTTTCTCCCTCTCTGGTGTTTAGCTCCCGTTCTATTTATAGGGTATGATCAGATCTTCTCCAAGCCTGTGTTTTGCTGAGCTAAACAAGTTGAACTCTCTGAACCTCCTAAAGAAGACACTACCTTCCTCTGACGCTCTTCATTGTCCTTCTCTGCACGTGTTCTGGGTTGAATTCATCCTCCTTAAACACGATGAACAAAAATTGAACCTTGGAGTCCAGCAACTTCCAACAATGTCACTAGTAGGGACACCAGGCTAGAGTTGCCCTTCATGCAGAGAGCTCCCTTCAGACGTTATCGTGCTCTGTATCAATCTGGCTTCAATCCTTCCCCTGATACCTCTATTGGGAAACCACTGCCTGGTCTCCACCATTATCTTACACACACTTGGTCTTTGCAGAATTTTTTTTTTCATGTTTTCAATGTTTTCCTAAAACTATGGGAAGTTCTACACTTAAAGCATGCCCAGCCTGGTCATGGTGAGGTCTCACTGGTGGGTGATAGTCATCCTGGGATCAAGTAATATCCAGTTTCTTTGTCTCCTCCACTTAAATGAGGAGAATCTTTCCCCTCAGTTTGTGGAATATATTATTTTAGCGTTGGCTCCTCTTGCACTTTTAATATGGAAGGCCACCCTGCTTGTGTTAATCCAGCTCTTCATCCACACGGGGCAGCTTCTGAAGCTCAAGGACTGAGCCCTAAGCCCACAGCCACATGCTGCAAGCAGGCCCATCTGACGTGCTATCTAAAGCATGTTGACCCTGGAGAGAATTATTTTCCTTTCCACACCCAGGTTTCCTTAAAAAGGAAACCAAGAAGTTCAGTCCGTATTAGAGCAAAATATGTGGCTCGGGTGATTTGCAGGGACAAGGTAGTGGAGCAAAAGGGAAAGGAATCGGTTTGACGATAGGGCTGCACAATATTATCTCAGAGTTCCCTTCACTCCCACCAATCTCACATGATGCTGAAAATTAGTGGGATTTGGAGATGCCATTTCCTCCTCCCAGTAAAACTGAAACCAAGTCCAAGAAGCCTGGAGGAGTTCGTGGCACAAGTCCCAGAGATGGGGAGAAAATGCCATGGTCTTTACAGCTGAACCATGTACTGTGACTCACTCCAGTGACTCATCGGAGTGAAGCCGAGTTCAGGAGCAAAGAAGGAAGAGTTGCCACCTTTTCCTGCTCCTTTTCCCTCGGTCTGGTCCCCAGAGCTGTGTTGAACAGCCTCAGAGTTTCTCGTCAGGTTGTGGCATGAGAAGGACATTACAAGAACTATTTCAAGACACTGCAAGGAATTTCCTTCTGCTTAAAGGGCAGGAACGTCTCTGTTCTGTTTGCTGTCACAATCAAATCCCAAACCACCAGGGTCCATGGCACAGTGTGAACCATACGGGTTGACATCTCCAGTTTAGGGACTGGGAAACTGAGGCACAGGTGGGGTTGACATGATTGCCTGCCAGGGAGCCACCAGCAAAATCAGGAATGTCATGCAGCTATCTCCGCTCCCGAAGGTGGTGGATGCTTTGAAACCAAGCTCCCAGCCCCATGGGACAGGCTGCTATCAGTTGTATCTTCTCAGTAGCAAGAACCCTGGAGGAGGATGCTTAGTGCTGCTTGGTCAGAGGGTCAGTCCCAATGCCTGACTCCCATGAATAAAATGAGACGTGACCTCCCAGGAGGCTGAGTGCCACTGGATGTCCTTGCCACCCTGCCTAGGAGAAATTTTCCAAGCAGAAGTCATGATAAGGGCAAGGTGCACTCTCTGAAGGGAACGTGCTCATTCGCTGTTAATTTTGCAACCCAAAATCTGACACCATCAGGGGATTTTCTTTCTCTCTCTTTGGCTCAGGATGAGAAACATTTCTTTCAAATTTTTCTTTCTCTCTTTTTTTTTTTTTAAATGCTTCACTTGCGAGGCTATAGACAATCAGGGTTATAATACAAGGAGCTCAAGGAAATTGCAAGTGACTCAAGAGGATGCAGAACATTTCATCTAAACAACTCAGCTCCTCACTGCAACATTTTCCATAGTCAGAGCCACATGGCTCTGAAAATCCTACCAAATGCCGAAAGGAACGGAAAGCAATGACAAATATTTTATGAACATCTTGCTGGCCTGGGCCTGGCACTAGAAACAGTTATGGGCCAAACGCAGGTCACAGGGGATGCAGCCAGCTCTGGTGCAGAGCAGAGCACCTAGCTCACAATTACACTTTCAGGAATAAAGGACCAGTTGAGTCCTCCTTGGTTGCTCAGCTGTTTCTTGAGGAAGATTGTATCCAAGAGGCAGAGCAGAGTGGTTGAGCTCTCTCCCGTTTTTGCAGAAAGTCACAAGATCGTAAGAGAAACAAACTATTCCTCTGTTTCTCCATCAACAAAACAGAGAGATGAGTGTCCCTTGTCTTATGAAATGGGAAAGGGTCTGGAGCCAAATGGGGTGATTGGGAAGTGTCTGCAGAGAGACCAGTGGAAAGGAATATTTTCCTACCTTGGAGTAGGGTTTGGCTTGCAGATGTTGGATAAGATTATAGAGTCACAGAATCACAGAATGGTTTGGGTTGTAAGGGACCTTCAAGATCGTCTAGTTCCAACTCCTCTGCCATGGGCAGGGACACCTTCCACTAGACCAGGTTGCTCAAAGCCCCATCCAACCTGGCCTGGATAGGTGTTTGCCCATGCACAAGGTATCTAAGCTCACTTTACAGTCAATGAAAATCTAATAAGTTGATCACCTCATCCTAAAGCACTCTGCTCCATACCTTTGTGCCCCAGGGCACCACAGGTGACACTGGATGCCTGTGTAGGGCAATTGAACCAACTCTAGATATCATGGGTAGTCACTGGTAGCTGAGAGGAGACAGGAGTGCTGGTGGGCAACCAGGACAGACACAATCTGGGACCTGGGAAGCAAGGTTTTCCCAGATGAGCCATCAGGAGGAGCAGAGTCCACAACAGGTTTGACAGCAGAGTTGGTCAGATGAGCGTGACTTTCTTGGAATGACCAGTCAGTGGTGTTTGTGCTGTTGAAGGGGAATCTGGAAGCATGCAAAGGGACACTGGGAACCGCACTGCCTGGCAGGCATTTGAGAGCCTGGGGACTTGGCTATTCCCATCTCCGGTAACTGCACATTTCCACCAGGAGACCTTGGCAGCCGGCCTCAGCACAGCCTGTCCTCACCAGCTGGGGCCAAAGTGAGGCCGGTATGTGATCGTGTGAATGACAGATTCCACCAAATACGCGTCAGTAAAGTCCACATCTCTCTTTTTTTCTCCTTTCCCCTCCTTCCTTTTTTTTTTCTTTTTAAATAT
>VZTO01011052.1:88524-127487 GCA_013400615.1 Syrrhaptes paradoxus
ACCCTGCCTAGGAGAAATTTTCCAAGCAGAAGTCATGATAAGGGCAAGGTGCACTCTCTGAAGGGAACGTGCTCATTCGCTGTTAATTTTGCAACCCAAAATCTGACACCATCAGGGGATTTTCTTTCTCTCTCTTTGGCTCAGGATGAGAAACATTTCTTTCAAATTTTTCTTTCTCTCTTTTTTTTTTTTTAAATTCTTCACTTGCGAGGCTATAGACAATCAGGGTTATAATACAAGGAGCTCAAGGAAATTGCAAGTGACTCAAGAGGATGCAGAACATTTCATCTAAACAACTCAGCTCCTCACTGCAACATTTTCCATAGTCAGAGCCACATGGCTCTGAAAATCCTACCAAATGCCGAAAGGAACGGAAAGCAATGACAAATATTTTATGAACATCTTGCTGGCCTGGGCCTGGCACTAGAAACAGTTATGGGCCAAACGCAGGTCACAGGGGATGCAGCCAGCTCTGGTGCAGAGCAGAGCACCTAGCTCACAATTACACTTTCAGGAATAAAGGACCAGTTGAGTCCTCCTTGGTTGCTCAGCTGTTTCTTGAGGAAGATTGTATCCAAGAGGCAGAGCAGAGTGGTTGAGCTCTCTCCCATTTTTGCAGAAAGTCACAAGACCATAAGAGAAACAAGCTATTCCTCTGTTTCTCCATCAACAAAACAGAGAGATGAGTGTCCCTTGTCTTACGAAATGGGAAAGGGTCTGGAGCCAAACGGGGTGATTGGGAAGTGTCTGCAGAGAGACCAGTGGAAAGGAATATTTTCCTACCTTGGAGTAGGGTTTGGCTTGCAGGTGTTGGATAAGAACATAGAGTCATAGAATCACAGAATGGTTTGGGTTGGAAGGAACCTTCAAGATCGTCTAGTTCCAACTCCTCTGCCATGGGCAGGGACACCTTCCACTAGACCAGGTTGCTCAAAGCCTCATCCAGCCTGGCCTGGATAGGTGTTTGTCCATGCACAAGGTATCTAAGCTCACTTTATAGTCAATGAAAATATAGTAAGTGAATCACCTCACCCTAAAGCACATATGAGGTACTCTACTCCATACCTCTGTACCCCAGGGCATCACAGGTGACACTGGATGCCTGTATAGAGCAATTGAAACAACTCTAGACATCATGGGTAATCATTGGCAGACAAGAGGAGACAGGAGTGATGGTGGGCAACCAGGACAGACACAATCTGGGACCTGGGAAGCAAGGTTTTCCCAGATGAGCCATCACGAGGACCAGAGTCCACAACGGATTTGACAGCAGAGTTGGTCAGATGNTGACTGCATTTACGCCAATAAAAACTAGTAAAAAAAAATCAGACCGTTCCCTCTAATTTCAGTAAACCTGCCCAGTGTTAGAAGCCTCTGTCGTGGTTTAACCCCAGCTGGAAATCGCCCCACCCAGCCGCTCACCCCCCCCGGTGGGATGAGGGAGAGAATTAGAAGAGTAAAAGTGAGAAAACTTGTGGGTTGAGATAAAGAGTGTTTAATAGGTAAAGCAAAAGCCGTGTACACAAGCAAAGCAAAACAAAGAATTCATTCACGTCTTTTTCAGGAAACAGGGAAAGACAAGAGGGGCTTTAGAGATCTTCCAATTCAATAGGCAAAGCAATTGCCCCCTAACATTATCCTCACAGAGCTGGAAAGCCATAAAGAGACTAGAGGCCAGATGCCCAAAGAAATGTTGGAACTTAGCTCCCATTTCTCTCCATAGGATTTCACTTTTTCGTCTTTTTCAGGAAAGGATGCTCTCTCTATGGGAGGAACTAGCCAATACCTCCACCATTGCTGAAGATGGACTGTGAACAAACTCCTTTCTCACTACAGGGACTTGACCCCTTTTAGACTAACCAAGTCAGAGGGATGCGGAGACAAAAAAAACCCATCCTGACTCTTCCCATCCTTGCAGGCAAGAATGGATGGTGAAAGGACTCCATCGTGACTCATGTGAAAACAACAGGAAAACTAACTGCACGCCCAGCATCCTCAGAGACTAAAATTTGGTGAACTATAGTAGCAAAACTTCCCAACACCAGTTTCTCCTTGGGGGTATCTTGACTGAACTCAAGCGTAAAGTGTTTCTTTACAATTGAGATGCATGTGGGAACCGGACTCTTCACAATAAGGATTTCATCCCAACATTTCTTCAAAATTGTTGTGACACCTGCCATGAGTCTCCTGAGTCTCAGATGCTCGGTATCGTTTAAGAGAGACATAGATGAGTTTCTGAGCAAAATCCTGACATACTGTAAGATCTGAACCCTAGGAACTCAGTACAGAAAATATTATTTTCTGAATGCACAGGGAAATAAGCCAAAAATGAGGAGTGAAGGAGCCTAGACATTGGGCTTGCTTGGCAAAACACATTAAAGAGATCACAACCCCTTCCTGGAGCTCTGGAGAGATCTTGGGAAAGGCAGAAGAGCATCACTTACTCTCCAAGAGGTCACCCATAACATGATGGAGAGAATCACTCGGAAAATGCCTCAGCATGTACCTCTTTGCAATATGTGGGTGCTTGTGCTGGCCATTGGAAGCTGAGGAGCAGGTAAATATCAGAAATCGTCAAAAAATCTGCTTTTGAACGCGTCACCACTGNAAGGAGCATCATTTCTGTTTAGCAATTGGTCTTCAGTGGGTTAAAAGTACTGTAACCTAAGACTGAGGGACAGGTAAACATCAAAAATCATCAAAAAAACTGCTTTTGAACGCGTCACCACTGCCAGAAGAGAAAAAGCAGAAGAGAATATAGGAGCTGTTTGAATTTTAGAATAGAATAAAATAGAATAGCTCAGTTGGAAGGGAACTACAATGATCATCCATCCAAATGCCTGACTAATTCAGGAATTTTGAGGACATAGCAAGATTAATTTGGTTAAAATTGGGTACTGTAATGAAGATCAGAAGGATAAGTTAGACTAATACACAGTGAAGGTGGGTAGGTTTGCCAACAATGATATCCGAGATCTTCCTTGAAAATTAACATGAGAAAAACATTGCAATCATTTTAGAGAAAATTGTCTGGAATAAATTTACAAAAGAGAATACATGACTTTACCATTGAAAATGAGACTGGAAGAGACCTGTAGGGCTTGTTTGATCCATCCGTTAGCTCCATCACATATTCTTTCAACAATTAATTAATTTACCTCTTTTAGACATCTCAGACTCTCGGGCTCTTATCTCTGTTCTGCGATTGCGGTTTTGGGACCCTCAGTACTCTGGAATCATTAACTGGGAACAGGCTGAGCTTTGGTCATCTGGTGGTGAGCAGTGTCACTGTGTGTCACTCATTTGGATATATTATTGTTGTTATTTTCATTATTATTATTTCCAATAATCTCTTTTCCCTTCACCCCTTTAATTCTCTCCCCACATCTCCGGGAGAGGGGAGGGTGAGCGAGCGGCTGTTGTGTAAAACTCCAACAAACTCACACTCGTGTGATTCCCTAGACCAGCTGTCCACCCTGCAGAAGCTTTACCTGCCTGCAGCAGGGTCGGCGGAGTCAAACCCATGCATCCTTCTCAGCTGTAGAGCTCACAGAGCAGCTTCATAACTCAAACCATCACTGAGAAGGTGCTTCACTCCTGCCAACCCTGATAAATAATCGGTAACCTCCAGCAGCAGAGCGTGTGAGGTGGTAACCTCTTAAATCACCCCCATGTGAGTTGTCAGAGCTCGTCTGGAGAAAACCTACAGCTACCTTTCGTTGGCAACTTGCTTTCCAGTCTCGACACAGAGGCCAAGGAATCAAGAGGAATAAGCTACTTTCTGTCCCTCTCAGCTGGTTTCTCCAGGTCAAAATCAAACCCCTTAGGCAGGCAAGTAAAAAAAAAATAATTAAAAAAAAATCTAACGCTCTGGCTGCTGGCACATTACCTGGTCTGTGGATACACAGAGTAATTTAATCCGCAGGGCTGTCTTTCTGGCACCTCTCGCCATCCCTAAAAATGCAATCCACAGTAGAGAAAGAAAACAGAGCACGGTTTGTCCGGTGCTTTGCCCTGTTGTAGGAGAGAGTGGGACAGTCACTAGGAAAGGTGACATTTTTCATGCAGGAAACAAAGACTGTTGTCCAGCATAAGGCAAGGTGTACATGCACCGTGTTTCTCTCCCAAAAAAACATGTATCTACATTAATTTTGCAACAGGAGGAGGTCTGAAGTAAACCTTAAGAAAGTGCCTAAGGGCTGTATCTAGACTGCTCATTGCAGTGTTGAAAATGGATTTAGGCTTGAGTGTGGGAGACTCAGCTCACCTAACTTCATGTTTCTAGAGTCCAGATATCTCAGCAGAGACAGTCACCTTCAACTTCTGTGTATAAGACATGGAGAGAAAGAAGTAGATGTAAAAAACAATGGTCCATCTCACCAAATCCAGATGATAAAATCTTGGATCCCATGCTGAGAATGTCTTATTTTCCCCGGTGACTGTAGTTGGAGCACAGGGTGCCTCATTACACGATGGTCACCAACATTTCTCTGATGCCTACAAACATGTCCAAGCTCAAGAGAACACCTCCTGCTCAGGTTTGCCAGAGTCTGGCTCCCTGCCTGTTCAGTGAGTGGGAGAGAAACGGTCACGTTGTTTGCTCGAGACATCTGCAATAAATGAGGTGCTTTCATTCCTTACCTCTCTCCACTGGCTGTGCGGAGAGTTGGGCTCAGATAGTAGGTGGTCTGAATCCCTTCACTCTTATGAATGTGGTCTCTTCAGAGGTAGGTCAAACACAGCTCCAAGTGACACAGGCATACTAGTCAACTGGAAAGAGAGCTGTGCTCTGAAACCACTTCAGTTCTATCTAGATGGATCTGTATCTACATGGGAGTACCCAGGAAAAGTTAAGATCAAGGAGACAGAGGTGTGGAGTTAGCGTACACGTTAGTTAGATCAAATTCAGTCCTGGTTTGAATTTTTCCTAAATAAATAAAACAGATTTATGTTTATGTAGTCACATCAATCCTGGAAAAGAGCATCTCTCCCTAGCTGGAAATGGGAACCTTGTTTCATGTGAAGGCCTGGAGCCAACATCTTGGCATCTGGGGCCAGGTACTCGGCAAGAAAGACTAAACCAGAGAGATACGCTGTACAACTGCATTCTCTTGGCATTTACATTACCTTATTGGGTGTTGCTGCTACACTCTGCTACCTGGTACTTGAGATATGTGTCAGCTGGAAAGAGCAGAGCTGTCCTCCCACCACGCTGCACTCAGGACAAATACCCTTTCGAGCGTCTGTTTTTCTTTGGGACACAAGTACGGCAATGCGTTGGTCGTTCTGACTTCAGTGTTTCGGATGGACTCAAGAATCTCTACGCTCTTTGTCATTATCATGCTCAGACGTACATGGTCATCTATGGGCAGGAGGAAGCCACATATCAGTTGGAAGAAATGTAGATGAACCGTACCTCTGCTACCAAGGGCCAATGATCTGAATTGGTGATTAATGTTGGTGCATTGCACCCACATCCCCCAAATCAAAATTTCTGAGCTGTAATTTCTCCCAAACCCCACAGTTATGCATGTAATCAAAGCCTGCTTAGCTTGGAGAACATATGGAGCTAGTGTAGTAAACTAGGCATGCTATTTTCCACAGCCCGTGTCCCACCAGGACACAGCATGGTTAACATTACGTCTGACTTCCTCTGACTTTGCCAGGACAAGAGAAGTTGAATGAATGGCACATCTCTGGCATGAGCCTAGATTTTGGGTCAAACTCGCCCTGCGGTCTGCCAGCAGATGCTGTACGTGTTTGGATTCCACGCACATTGTATGGAAAACACAAGCGTTGTGTTTTCCAAGTGCCAAGAGCTCCATCATCCCTGGGAAAAGGGAGGGTAGGTGACAGAGAATTTCTGGAAGTTCAGAAGCTTTATCAGTTAAATTAAGACTACGAGGCTTTTGCCCTTCAGCCACAAAAACCCACAGAACTATGAAAATTCAGCCAGCTTGACACCCTTATCTGAAAACTGAGATGAAATATGCCTAAAAAACATTGTGCTGGGGGTCTGAAAAAACTGTCTCCATTATTAATCGCTGCCTGCCAGGCGTTCTTTCACATAAACAAGGTTGGATGCTCCTGGTAATGGCACAGAGATTAATCTCTGCTTCTCTCTCATCATTCTCGCCCATTTCAGACAAACTGGGTACATCAGAACCGAGAAACATCGAACTACTGACCAGCAGCAGAGCTGATTTTCTGAAGCATCCCTGCTGCAACTCGTGAGCGAAGCCGATCTCTGAGAAAGAGGCACAGACGTTACTGGCAGTATTTCTTCTTGCAATATCACGCTCTGGCTCCTTTTGGCTGAAGCAGCTGTTACAGTAAGTGGGACTCGGTGAAACTAATCGCTTGGCTGGTGTGATTCAAGAGAGTAACTCCGGTGTCTCCGGCATTACGAGAGATTTTCAGAGAAGTGGTGTGACTGTTCTTCCAATTCTTTACGGGAGTCATCGGCAATAAACTGAATTTGAGGGGATTACTTGGAATGCGAACGCGTTGACAGGGAGGTGGCCGTTTCTCATGCTGACTGCTCTTGTCATGTGGTGGCTTGTAATGTTTGACTTGGCTTCCTTCAGCAAGCCCAAATCCCCCTGTCCTCATCAAGGCGTTCTACGGAGTCATAAAAAGAAGATCTGGAAAAGGCTAATTAGATCATTTTGTCTATTCACCCTTGGCCAATATAAAGTTGTTCCTTACCATATATTCCCATAGGCTTTCTTCTGAAGGGCTCGAGTCCAAGGGCTTCCACTGCTGTCCTCCACAAGCTGTTCCACAGCTCTTTAGGTTGAGGCACTTTTCCTTCTGCCTAACCTGTTTTCCATTACTTGATTTCACGCCCTGACTCTAATTTCTAATTCTTTTTCCTTTCCTAAGCAATTTGTTTCTCTGCTTAGTCCTTCCTTAGAATTCCTTTATAGACATAGGACCACGATGTCTGAGAAGGATCTTACGAGATCTTACAATCCACTCTCTTTTCCCATTTTCTCTCTGCCGTTTTTGGTAGATGTGGCTCCAGCATCCTCTCAAAGGATGGGGTGATGGAGGTGCCAACCCTTCTGCCAATAATCTGTCCATGTGCTTTGCAATCGTTAGCCTTACGAAGGTGGTCCTAATGGCCAACCTAATTCAACCTTTGCACATAAATTATTTCCAGCTTCTTACTTATTTCAAAGTTGCAGTTGGGTTCTTTCTTTACCCTTTTCCTTGGACTAAGCTAATTTGATCTTTACTTATAGGTCATCTCATTAATCATCCCCCTCACGCTCCAATTGGCCTCTCCAGTTCATCCATATCTTTCTTGCAATGCATCAGCCAATACTGACTGGAGCAGTTTCATTCCGCTGGAAGGACATATTTCTGCTAGTACAACTCAACACAACACTAATATTTTATTTTTCTTTTTTTACAACAGCAGGAATTTCTTGATTCGCAATCAGCTTGTAAACCATCATAGCTCCCTCAAAACCTCTCTGCAGAACTGAGACCTGCACGGTTATTCTCCATTTGACATTTATCCAGGCAGTGAATCTTACTCAAATATAGTCCTTGCACGTGACTCCTTTAAATATCATCTGCTTTTTACATCTCAACTTTAACTGCTTGGCTATGAATTTGCTGCCTGGGCCAGGAGGGTCAGAACTGCAGGTTATGATTGCAGCACACTGATTCGCCTGGTTCAATGGCCTCGTCGAGAGAAACTGCTAGGTGTCAAAACGAGCTTAGTGATCAAGTCCCTGCAAAGGACCGATATTTCAGGCAGAATAACATCATCATTGCCAAGCTTGTTTTGACTGTATCTGGATGGGTTTTGCCATTAAAAAAAAAAAAAAGGCTTTGAGCAACCTGGGCTAGTGGGAGGTGTCCCTGCCCATAGCAGGGGGGTTGGAACTGGGTGATCTCTAAGGTCCCTTCCAACCCAAACCGTATGATATGATTCTGTGATATGCTTCTATAAAAATATTAATACAACTTCACATTCAGACTCCTGCATGTTCCATCCGCCACTAACTTCCTGCAAGAAATCTGTGCTTCAAAAAGGCACATCCACGGTGACAAACTCTTCTCTGCTACAAATCATTAGGCTGGGTGCAGGAAATAAACAGATGTGGGCAGAGAAAAGCTGAGGAGACCCCCTGTACAATAGGATGAAAGATCAGGGGGTTGCGTGTAGTCACCCAACACAATACACGTAGGGAACTGGTCTGCCCAAGGTAAGTTGGGAAAACATTATTGGGAGAAGAAACAACACCCTGGTTTGACTTGAGCTTGAAAAAGTTGCCAGCTTAGAAAGGAAACATCTTTTTCTTTTCAGACAGAGCCCTCCCAGGTACAACAGCTTCCACTGCACCATGTAGAAAGTAGAGATTGTCCCACCAGCACCACCTTTGGCTGGTGTCGAGCAGTCTGTCCTTGCCTACTTCCCATCCACCTCATGTCCCAGCAGGCACAGGGACAACAACCCCATCAGCAGCCTCCTTCCCTCATCCTGGCACTTCTCGTGCAGCCAAACATCCCAAATCGCCCAGCCAGCCCGGCTTCCCCGTGGAGGCAGTGCCACTGACCGCGTGCGTGTTCCGACGCCGCTCTGCCAAGATGTTTGTGTAGTTAAAACAAACCAAATAGTTCACCTACCTTCCAGAGGACATCACCAAGTTAAAAACAGATGGAGAATGTTGGCGATGGAGGGATATCTTTTTTTTTCTTTTTTTTTTTCCTTTTTCTTTTTTTCCACTCATGATTCAGAAGGCCAGTAACAGCCCTGGCTTTGGACAAGCATATCCTGTTGAGTCACGGCTGATGTCTGCGCTCTAATCTTAACACATGTGGATGGGCTTGTTAGAACTTGTCATCCAGCCCTGGCTACCAAAATATCCTCCTGCTTGACCTACCCCACGTATTACACAATGCAACTTCTATGTTCGTGCCTGCGGGCATACGTACAAATGTGCGAGAGTGCTTTTGGGAGTGCACAGGGGTACGGATGGGAGAGAGGTGCAGAAGCTGGAAATATAACAGCCTACGGAGGCAGAAAAGCAAATTGCTCTTTTGTTGCCTTCTCCCCTGTCCACACTTTAAAAAAAAAAAGTTGGGAAAAAAAAGAAAAAAAAGGTGTTTCATCCAGAAAGAGAGACTTTGAAGGCTTCAGGATTTCACAGTCAGGGTCTGTCACTGGTCTTTCATACGATAGCATCAGTAATATTTTTGACCAAGCTGGTTTCTGCCACTGGGTGATACTATATGCCCACGAACAAGGTAGAAATTAGGGAAAGCTGGTGATGTTGACTAGTTAAAATATTATTAAATACTGGCAAGATGTCTGAGTGTTAGACAAGTGGTTTTTAACTTTTATTATTACTGTTATTTGCTGATCCCAAAAAGATTCCCAATGGAAGGACAAACCAGACCGGTGCCTAGCAAGACTGCATATTCCTAGTTACGTTTTTCAAAGCTAATAATAGTCCACAGACCTCTCCTGCTTCTCCTTCTGCAGAGGACCAAAGCTCACACATTTAAAACTAATGTTCTGGGCAGATAGACAGATAAGCAGCCAAATGAGAACGCACCGATGAGATGAGATTAGATTAAGGACTCACGTTGCAAAATTTACGTGCAGACCCTCCCCGCTTCAAAAGTACCCAGATGGAGGATTTTGCTTGGCCTGTGTTATAAAGATAAAGCACATTTGCAAATGCAGATCCAGATTGAAGTTCAAACAGTCCTAACAGTCAGGAATGTTCTGATTTGTGGTTTTGGTTTCAGTCCACATCAAACTTTAAAACGAAAGATGAAGAGAGATTGCTCTCGAGATAGCAGGAGATAGACTGATGTGACCAGGGCTCTTGTATTTTGGGCAGTAGCTGAAACTCTCCTGAAACAGAATTTCCCTTTCATATGCAAAGCTACAGAACACTTAGCACTTTAAAATTTTTTCCTGGTGAAACGCTGGGAGGCTTGCCATTGACTTCAGTGGAGCTTGGATTCCCTCCTAAACATTTAATCCTCCATATGGGGTAAGTATTTTTCATACTTTTTTACAGATGGGGAAATGGAAAGGAATCACGTTGTACTTGCTCACCCAAGGCCAAAGCACGGTCAACGTGAACTCTGAATTTCCTGGTGCTGAGCCCCATGCTTGGACCTTGTGCCACGGTCTTCCTGGAGGATAGGACGCCGGAGGCCACACACAGCGTGTGTGTTCCTACGCTCTGCTCGCTGCTTTTCTAGACCCAGGAGAAAAAACTTTGCTTCCTGTGCCTTTTTTCCACCACTGCCTGCTAGCCAGGATGCAATCCTGCCATGAGGAAGGACAACAGCAGAGTCGGCGCACAGGAAAAAAAAAAGTGTCCCCAATCTCCTTCCACAGCATGTTAAAGGGTAAGACGGTGGATGAGGTGGTGGCCCAGGGTGTGCCCCATCCTCTTACACCAAAATTGTTCTCTGGAAGTGCCCAGCCCCTGTTCTCTCCATCAGGAGAGTCTGGGAGTGCTAAATACCGATATAACCATTGCAGACAAGGACGGAGTGATGTAGGGTGAAGCCCTAACCTACAGAAAGTGATCTTGGTACAACCCAGTCCTTCTCTGTTGACTTGAGAGAGAGCTAAAACCCCATCAGAATAACCCCTGGATTGTTAATGGCTCCTTCTGATCCCAAATCTCTCTTAAATACCATAACAAGGAGCTTGTACACACCTCTTAGATGCTGCAGTTACCTAGAAATCAGGGAAAAGAAAGCCCTTGTGGGTCAGTCTTAGCCATCTCCCATAAATTTATGGGAGCAGAAACAGCTGGTACAATTTATCAAGAACACAACGATTGACCTCTGGGCCTCCCTTCCATCCTCATCCACAGTAATGAGGTCTAACTAGCTACTGCTGAGAGTTACAGCTGTGAAGCAGGGAGATGAATACACCTGGGAGGGGAGGAGAGTGCACAGAAGAACAAGGAGGACTGATGGACCTTTGATAAATTCCCCCCCTCCCCTTGCATGCCTCAGTTTCCCAAACTGTAAACTGGGAATGATGAAACCATCTGGAAAGAGTTTTGAGACCCAGTAGGGAAAAAACTTTGGTGTTGCTTGTTACTAATATTATACTAAGAGTTTGTCGCCTCAGTAGCACGAGTAGATGAAGAATAAATGGCACCGTGCCAGGAAAATGCTTCTAACAACCCAGAAGTAAGCTTTTCAAATAAAACTCTCCCTTGGGAACCAGCGTGCCCGGGAGTCTGTAGCTCTGTACCAAACAGGCTCCTGGCTTCCAACCAAGTGCCTTGGTGATGGGTCCCAGCTGCGTGCAGAGGAGCAGGTGAGGAGGGACAAGGGTGAGCAAACCAGCCATCTGACTGTGCGTCTCAGCACCGTGCAAGCACACAGGGACAGTAGCGTGGAGAAGCACTGAGCACTCGACTAGAGCAACAAATGTCTGAGAGCATTGCAATATCCATCTGTGTCTTGATGAGATACTGGAAGAGCATTTTGCAGATGCTTAGAGTTGGCCAGTTGAAGCCGAGGGATGCTACTCAAGAATTATAACACTCTGGCTTGGTAAGCTAAAGACATGGTCCACTGTATCAAAATGAGATTTGCAGTGGCTTAGTCATGCATAATGGCTGTGGTATTAGCAGGTATCCTTTCATATCAGAATGAACAAATAACAATTGGTCATACTCAGACCACGTGCCGGAATTTTCATGTTTTTCATCATGACTCCTGGCATGTACAAAATGCAGAATAAATTTGGTCGTGGNCACAATATCCAGCTGTGTCCTGATGAGGTATTGAAAGGGCATTTTGCAGATGCTTAGAGTTGGCCAGTTGAAGCCAAGGGATGTTATGCAAGAATTTTGACGCACTGGCTTGGTAAGTTAAAGACATGGTCCACTGTATCAAAATGAGATTTGCAGTGGCTTAGTCATGCATAATGGCTGTGGTATTAGCAGGTATCCTTTCATATCAGAATGAACAAATAACAATTGGTCATACTCAGACCACGTGCCGGAATTTTCATGTTTTTCATCATGACTCCTGGCATGTACAAAATGCAGAATAAATTTGGTCGTGGAGGGAAACTTTTAGAAGGTGGCAAGCATAGTCTTAGCATTTCATCTGTCTTGACCCCGTGAGGTAGAGACTGTCAAGGTGCCAGACTATGGCAGTGGTGCCATAATCCACTCTCCCAATTTCCCTTGTTTGAACAAAACAAAATTCTGGTATGGAGATGGTGTTGTGATCTGCTTTGAGATGAATTTCCCGTAGTTCATCAATGAACCATAAGAACCTACTGTTGGGATGTGGTGTAAGCAGTTTAATCAGACCAATTAACCTGCGTGGCTAAAGAGATCAATAAATGAGTCGAATCCCAACCAGCTTGGCAACAAGTGAAAAGGACAAATAACACCAGCCAGAATATGGCCTCGGTAATTGAACCTAAAAAAGAGTTTCTTAATTTCAGCCAGATTAATTTGTCTTAATCCAGATAATTTATCTACATAATTAATATAGGTCTTAATCCAGACACCACTTTCTCTCCATGAGTAAAGAGAGAAGATTACAAAAGGCATTTTGGGACTTAACACAGGTTTCAGCTGCCTTTTGTAGACCCCTCTCCATGAGGTCAGTGAGGGTCCCAATGTCAGACCCTCTGCTTGCTCTCTACACTTATATGGGAAATGAAGCCAAGCCTAGATTTTTGGGGATGTCAGAAGAGGAGACAATGTGAACTCTGTGATGACGGCAGCAGAATATCACTTCTGCCTCAACAGATAGCCTCAAGATAATGAAATGAGGTGGAGGAGCAGAAGGAAAAAAGCTTTTTGAAGCCAGCACCTTTAACAGTCATGCCTCATGATGTGTGGGTTAGAGGATACCAAATGATGTAGCTGCATGTATAATATAAAATATCAGAAGAAAATTTAATTAAATGTAGCATATTTCCGTCTTCTTGCACTTTTTTTTTTTCTAACTTAGCTGAAAATACTTCTTTGAAAGCTTTGGAGATGAATTATGGACTTTCAAAAGTTTCATTAAAAGTTTGTTTTGTTTCAAATTTCCCAGATTTTTTACTGAAAGAAATTCAAAACTGAAGCCAATTGCTCCAGTATTTGACCTAGAGTAAAATGCTTGGTTGGATATTTTGTTTTGCCAGAAGAAAAAAAAAAAAAAAAAAAAAAGAGAAGAAAATACTGATTTACATTGGTTTAAATAAAAACATGGCTTTGAATTACTGTGCCGAGGGGAGTGATGGAATAATATTTCAGGACGGGGAGGGGGGAAGTGAAATGCATGGCATTTTCTGAACTGTTCCACTAGGCAAGAGACAAAATACTTACAGCTTGTGTTGTTAAGTCCAAAGCAGGCATGGAGAGCACAGCAGCAACTTGTAGTCTGGTTTAGACATATGTCCTTTAAATTCACCATTGCCAAGGAATTAGAGCTTTTAAAAGTGGTAAGTCAAAATGGATTGAGACCTTCAGCCGTAAGTTTGAAGCTGGTTAAGCTCTGAGCAGGACAATGGGCCGGAAAACCTCCAGAGGTACCTTCTAACACAATATTTTCTTTGATTTCTAAATGACAGGTGATGATGTAGCTCTGAAAATTCTTGATGTTATAATATGTGTACACCAGGAGAGGAGATATAATTTTGACCTGGAGGAGAGGACTCTCTTCTGGTCAAATGGCCATGACCCCTGGTGTGAAACTCCTCCAAGCCTTGGTAGAAATTCAGGGAGCAAATTTAGAGCCTTTTCTGGTTTGAGCAAGGCCTGTATTTGCAGGAGGTGGCTAGCTAAGTCGCTGCCAAGGCAACAGACGCAAGATGAAGTCATGGTTTGCTCTTGTTTGAAGGAAACTCCACTGGGACTCCTGGTGTCATGGTTTCTGTCTATCCTGGACACAGAGACAAGCCTGAGTCTAAAACACTCCAAAACAGACACTGGTTAGAGAATAGGAGCCCAAAACGTGAAGACACGACAAAACATGTAGTAACTCACAAAGAGAACAATCTAACACCGCCAAAACTTGTTTGGAAAACTATACAAAGAGATCAGCTGTTTGAGCACCCCAGTGCAGCCTGTGGCTCTTGTGCACTCTACAGAGCACACAGACCTGCAGCCTTCACCCTTTGCACCTTTTTTCCTTACTCTGCTCCAGCATGTGTCTTCTACATAAGGTTGGCAACTTGGCTATAGCTCTTCTCCTGAGGTCAGTTGGCTTCCATCCAATTTTATCCTCTTGATGCCAGTAGAGTAGAAAGACCACAATGGAATAAAAAGCCCAGATACAATCCAAAACTAAAGTAAAGACAACACTATGAAATACTTTGCAGTTACGGGAAATGTCCTTCTTCAACATGGTCTTTTTCCTTGGATCAATATTACAATTTACCCCACTTCCCACCAGTAAATCCTGTGGGATATAAATACTTTTATTTTACTTTTCGGTCTATATTCCTGCATAGTGTTAGTAGAGAACAGCTGGACAAGGCATAAGTACATCCAATTTCCAAAGGATTAATTTTCTTGGTTTTCAGAAAGGGTGCTGAGGACCTTAGAGTCTTAAACTTTCCTCTGATCCAGCAGGAAGGGAGGGGGTCTTTCTACAGGATCTCAGTACTATTCCGAGGCACTCACCCTGCTGGTCAGGTGGGATTTTAATGCTCCAACGCTATATATAAACGTAAGATTGTTATCTAGGAGGAATGAGCCGAAACGAAGCAGAGGAAGCTTTCAGTGGAATTATCAGGAAATGTTTCTCAATGGTGAGACAAACTGTCAGCCTGCAAAGGAGTCTCTTGGGGAGAAGTAGTGATTTTTCCCCTCATGAGTCATGTTTTGTTGAGCCGGACAAAGAAATCAACAATATATAGGAGGGGAGGGTCTTGTAACGGAGGTTCATGGATTTGCAAAGGGGTCTTGGCAGCATCCTTTCTGCCAGTTTAATGGTCTGTTGTCAGCAAGGACAAATTCAAGACCCTCAGCATTAAGTCTCATGTAAGTCACTAATCCAGGCAAAAGGTGTAAACCCCAGTAACTGAAAGTAGTTTTGTTTTCGTGTGTGGATCTGGGGATCGCGGGTAGATAGGACACACCTCAAATCAAAGACTGGATGGATAAATGGATGGGCAGTTCACTTTACAGGTGAGCCATTTCTTTTTATTTTCCCCACAGAAACTATGAAATGGAAACGAAAATGAAATTATTAGGTTGTATAACAACTACACAGATACACCAAGTAGGATTTTTTTTTTAGGAAAGCCCTAAATAGGCCTGGGGAAGGGATCTAAATGAGGAAATGGAAGTAAGACCCAGAATATCCTTTCATGGGGTGCAACTATTAATATCATTTTGTTGAGTGAGAACTTTAGGGGCTGTTCAAGATCAAGATCAAGATCAAGAAAACCCAGTTTTGACTCGTTTTTGTTTATGAGTCTAGGTGAAGTCTAGGAGGGTCTTTTTATTTAGGGACACAGTTTGGTGGGTTGGGTGGTGTTGGGTTGATGGTTGGACTCGATGATCCTTGAGGTCTTTTCCAACCTTAATGATTCTGTGACTCTATGAACTGCAGGTTGCCACCACACACCTGTAAGCATCAGAGCTTACCTCCAGAAGCCTGCTCTGGAGCAAGCAGAAGGATCAGGAGACATTAGTGGCAATCTGATGACACAATTATCTTCAGGCTGTGGCAAGTCAGAGATACCGAGATGATGACATTTGGAAACTTGCATTAAAAGTCTTAAGACCCAGGTGCTTCATTTCCATAGGAGGCTTTGCAGCCAGTAGCAATGTGTGCAAACAGCAGCCGAAAATCCCCGAGCAGCTTATATTACATCAGAGGACCCCAGAGGACAGGAGCAGTGTAAAGTTCACTCACACGGGTTTTTTTTAATGCCTGCTTAATTGCTTTCACTTAGTGTCAAGTCGCTTGTTGTGCTACCTCAAAGTCAGGGCAAGGCCAAGCTGTTTGGGTAAATCTAAGGATATCAAAATGTTTTTGTAGCTCCGGAACACCAAGAGCATTCAACGCCAAGAAAGCCGTGATTAAATGAAAACATTAGCCCAGAGTATTCAGGGTGTGCATGGCAATCACAACATAGAAATTGACCGCAGAAATCTAATTATTTTCACATTTGAATGCCTGGCCTTTGCTGGGTATCCTTGAACTGCAGCCACGGGGTGGAAAAATAAGTGGTAGGATCAGCAAAGGCTTGGTCTTGTGAAGGGTTGTACTCGGTGGAGCCGTCACCCAGGAGCAAAGAACCCTCAGCACCCTGAAGCTGTGAGTTTGCTCCGTTTATAAATCAGTGTCTGACTTTTCCAACAAAGTTGCTAATCCATTGTTGTTGTGAAGATCTGATAGACCTCAGCCAGGGTCCAGAACAGTGCAAAGAAAGTTATGAAAGGCTTGATGCTACCACTAAAATTGATGAAAATAAGGCTTGTGCAATTACACAGTCTCTGGTTTTTGTTCGAAATCTTCACTGGATGTAAACATCGCTCTATGCACAGGAAGAGATACCAAAGACAATTAATATCCTACAAATTTTACAGAGGTAAACAGACAGAAATGAAGTTCAGACAGTCATAAATTTATCTCGTTTGTTCATAAAATGGAAAATGTATTCATACAATCACAAACTTGTTTGCTGTGGATGGCAACAGACAATCTCTGCTGTCACATTTGACATCCCACACGATGTTAGCTAATAACCCTGCAGAAGGAAGACCAGAACAGAGAGAGGAAGGAAATGTTACAGATCTATGCACAAAAACCAGAGTGTTTTACAACAACTATCAAAAAGTTAATCAACTAAGAGAGATAAATCCTTAGAAAACTGCTTTTTGTTTGTTCAGCTGCTCAATAAAACTGATTTTAGTGTAGTAATTGCTCCCTCCCTCTTCACATCCACTTTCTTTTAAAAAATTTTTAAAAAAAGAGGCACATTTCTTTGTTTGGTTGTTTGGTTGGTTGGGGGTTTTTCCCCCTGGTTTCTTCTGCTTCCTCTCCCTGATTTCTCAGCAATTGCACCGTTTTCTGTGTCATCCCAGGTAGTATGCTTGAATGCCAAGGATGATGCCTAGCTACGCATCACATATCAATGAACAGCTGTCAAGGCTCCATCAGTTTTACTTCCTGGAAAAATTCTTAGACAGGGCAAGGAAACAAACTGTGAACACAGAAGACAACAAGATTCTGACTGCCAGCCAAGACAGATCTGCAGAGAGCAGGCTATCTCAGTCCAATCTAATTTCTCTTGTTAATGCACTAATGGAAATCTCACCAAGAAGTCTCACATCTCTGCTTTAGTACTGTGTTTTGCTCCATTGCACGTAACGTTTTTGTAAACAAAGTGCAGACAATGGTTCAAATGATGCAGATCTGAGATAGCCAGTTTCAAGTATGTCGTGGTTTAACCCCAGCTGGCAAAAGCACCACCCAGCCACTCACTCACTCCTCCCTGGTAGGATAGGGAGAGAATTGGAAAGGTAGAAGTGAGAAAACTCATGGGTTGAGATAAAGATAATTTAATAGNTTCCCCCAGCTCTATGTGCAGAGCATGTCATCATATGGTATGGAACATCCCTTTGGTCAGTTGGGGTCAGCTGTCCCAGCTGTGTCTCTTCCCAACTCCTTGTGCACCCCCAGCCTCCTCGCTGGTGGGATGGGGTGAGGAGAAGAAGAGGCCTTGACTCTGTGTCAGCACTGCTCAGGGGTAGCTAAAACATCCTTGTGTTATCAACACCATCCTAAGCCTGAGGCTATTAGATATTTTCATTAATGACCAGGACAACGGCTGATAACATACAGACTATACTTCGTAAATCAAGCTAGGCTAGACTGCAAGAACATGGGAGATCAGGATTAGAATTCAAAATGAGTTTGACAAACTCAAGGAAAAATCTGTGTGAAAAAAAAAAAAAAAGATGAAATTGGATAGGGACAAGAATGTGAATAATCAGTTTTCCACATACAGAAAGAGGGGGAGGTCTGGCTTGGCAGCAGCGCTGCAGAAGGGAATCTGGGGAAACAGTGAGGGTCATAAGCTGAACTTGTGTCAACAATGTTGTAATGTTAAAGCACGCAAACCCCACGCTCCATCTGTAAGTCAGTAAGGTAGTCTGTAAGACAATACCATAATCGTGTTCTGTTCTGCATTGGAAACGATATCCATGTCTAGGTTTGGGTGCTGCATTGTCAGAAAGCCATGGACCAACTGGAGACCGGCCAGAAGGACGCAAGCAGAATCAGAGGTCTCGGGATCTGTGGAGGCAGAGCAAAACAACAGGTTTTTTTCNACAGATAAAACATCATTGTGTCATCAACACCATCCGAGGCCTGAGGCTATTCGATATTTTCGTTAATGACCAGGACAACGGCTGATAACATACAGACTATACNATGGAGAGGTGTATGGTGGGAATTGTCACGTAAAATGCTGTTACAGAGGGGAAAGGAATCACTCATTTTCCAAATCCACAAATATCAGACAAGAAGACCCGGGTTTCAATTAAAGGTGAGATGAACTGGCAATGAATGCTCCCTAACAGACAGGACAGCAAAGCAGAGCTACACACAGGGGGTTTGAAGATATTTCTGGATTCATTTACCAATAGATTAGGTAAAAAATCTATTAACGATGCCCTAGCTGGCCCTGTCTTGTAGCAGGGGCATGTTCTAAGTGACCTCCTGAGATCCCTTACAAGCCTATATTTACTGCAGCCTCGCACGCCCATTAAGCTATTTTCTTGCTGGGTGCACACAGTGCCCGGAGCAGGCTGTTAACCCCGGATTTTCTATTCTGCAAGCGTATTAGTATGGGCTGCCCATGCATCTCCCCAACAATAAAGCAACTTTTCCCAATGTGGGATTGTATGAGCATCCCTGGAGCAATCAGAGCTAATCAGGAGAGCCTGGCTGGACATCGTTTGCTCAGGGAAAGCTTGGGTTGTGCCAGCCAGAGTCCTTCGCAGCATGCTGACTGTGCAATCAGGGGTGTGAAGGAAGGCTGGTTAATTGCTGGAAACAAAAAGATACACAGAGGAGCATCACCTTCTGCATCCTAACCACTGTCCAGCCATGGAAACACACATAACTGCTCTTTTATGTTTCCTTAGAAGCAGCTTCCAGGGAGCTGATAAAGAAGGTCTGCCTTCATACACACAGACTTTCCTGGATAACATCTCTGAATCACCATAGCTATGGGCTGTTCAGGCTTTGCTCCCACCAGGGAATTATTATCACTTCTGCCTCTGGAGTCAATCCAGGACAATACTTCCTTTTCTCAATTATACTGATGATTATTGCCCCAAGTGCAGACAAAGCGCCCACAATGCCACATGTTGGGCAGCCGAGAAGCAAAAAAACAAGAACAAAAAAAAGCGATTGTCTGCCCAATGAGCTGTGAATCACTCCAGCCTCTTAATGCTGCACCCATTAACCGAAGCACTTTGAAGGGTTCTATCTGGGGTTTCCCTCGGCATGGGGAATCTTTTGCTCCTGCACATGGAAAGAAGATGTTGCCTCACCACCACCATGCGCAGTTCTCAGCACAGGACCCGCTGTCATTTAACACCAGAATCACCCCCCTATAATTTGCTCGTTTTCCTGGTCCTGTTGGCTGCTGAAGTACCTGTCCCGCTTGGTTATTGCTGACGTTCTCTCTGCCTGCCAGCCTCCAGAGACCAGCAACTTCCAAATGGCTTGGTTCTAAAGTCAAATAACTTTTAGATGTGAATTCTCATGTCTGTCTCTTACTCTGCTTCCCAGCTTTTATTTCTGCAAAAGCTACCTAGTTCACGTGTACAACTCATTGTCCACAAGCAGCAAAGGCAGAACACCGCAAGTATTAGAAGGACAGCATGTGCATTTAGGAAAAATCACCAGGACAATTGATGTCTGGGCTCCGTCAGCCAGCAGAGTTGGGCCATTCAGTTGGTCATCAGTTGATGACACAAGCTGCTTGCCCTTGAGTCTTTTTTCCTTTTCACTGTTGCTATATGGAGGTAGAAAAGGATGATCTCATCCACAACTTCTACCAAGATACCCAAGAGTGGTGAGTGAGCCACCTCCCCAGCAAAACCAAACACCTCGATTTGTGCTAGTGAGACAGGTCGAACCTTTAACAGGGGAACCCAGTGACAGGGACTGCTCTCAGTCAGGTGTTTCATCCACAGATGATTTGTGCACAGCTTTTCCATGAAAACCAGCACACTCAAGGGCATTAGTGGTCATTCGTGAACATCAAAATACCTTTGGCTTTTGGGTACCCAGCTATCTTGGAGGATGGAGACCTTAAGGAAGCACTGATGAGCCTGAGGCTCTTGGATATTGAAACAGGGGCTACCCAGCATGAATCAAAGCTGCAGCAAAGCTGGGCTCACAAGTGCATTCAGAACAACAAAATCCCAAAAGGATCCGAAGTCTGAGGACGAGAGGTTGTCTGGGGCGAGGTCCGTCTGAGAATAGGTGTAAATAGAATGAATTTAAGGAAAGGAAAATTCAGGCTGAATGTCAGGAAATGTTTCCTGACAGTAAGAAACACAAGGTTGAGACTCACCTACCCTAGGGGAAGCGCTGGGAAGATCGTGTTTTGAGTCATGTTACTGCTGAGCTGGACAGAGCACCAGATAATAAAATGCAAAGGAACAATCCTGGATTGCTCCCCGGGGATGTCAGAAATGACCTCATCAGTGTTCTTTCCACCTCTAATCTCTCCGCTATCAGTCTGAACGTGACGGGAAACATTGAGATCACGCCTTTTGTATCCTTTGCCGTCCCTGGGAAGGCAGAGAGGAGCACCAGGGGCCAGGCATACTTCAGATGCCAGAAACCCAGCAGAGGTGAGAACGGGTTATTTCAAAGAGGGGAGGGTGGGGGACTGGGACAGGGCGGTGCTCTTTGAGGTGGACTGTCCAGAGTCCAAAGTAGCTCCCAGTATTGAAGTACAGGGAGGAAAAGAGTCTCGATGGACTATGGGCTCCTTCCTGCAGACTGATGGTGCTGTTCATTCTTAAATTGAGATGCTGTTTCGGGACATATCTGGGAATTTTTCACACAGCCCAGGCATGGCAAGCTCTTGCAAAAAAAAAAAAAAAACAACCCAGGAAAAGGCATGTGGCTATCTATAATGGATGCTGATGCTTTGCACAGTGTATCTAGTTCAGGGCAGAAGGTGTGTCTTCAACCACCTACAGACTCCATATCTAACCCCCATGAAGATCTTGGACACAGTTCCTGAGCTGTTCTAGACAGTCCTGTGGTGCTTTCCACTTGTGATCCACATATGGGATAGTCACTTATCAGGTCGGCTCCGCCACAATCTGCTACAAATCTTTTGCAATGAAGAACTTGGGAGGTGTCCGCTTGTAGACTTTTGCCATGTCACAAAAATTGGTGATGACAGCAGAGAAAGGATCCACATTTGCTCTTTAACCTGGAAAATCTTCACCGGGAGGGTGGTCTCTCTTAACTAGAGCAGACACACAAGGCAGATGGTTCGTTAGCTAGAGCCAGACCTTCATTTTATAGTGAGCAAGCACAAGAGAGGAAGAGCAGACACCTCCATACGGGACCAGTGGCAGTCAAGCACAGCCCCAGCATCCTTTTTTCTTCCTTATCTCCCCCCTCCCTGGAATAATAATCCATTATCACCATGCCCAGGACTCCACGCCAAACTCAAAGCTGTAGTTCGGTTCCACTTCTGGAAGATTTAGCATTTGGCTTGTGCTACTGAA
The DNA here is from genome assembly GCA_013400615.1 of Syrrhaptes paradoxus. Classification (NCBI taxonomy): domain Eukaryota; kingdom Metazoa; phylum Chordata; class Aves; order Pterocliformes; family Pteroclidae; genus Syrrhaptes; species Syrrhaptes paradoxus. The sequence goes on from VZTO01011052.1 coordinate 110,265, forward strand.
GGCTCACTGTGTTTGAGGATGACTCACATTGCCAAACAGCCAGGCACTTGTTGAGCGTATGACGAGTTTTTTCAGTGTCTTTGCTGCCACGGTGGCTCTGGCTTGTACAAGTTCCACCTGGAAGTTGATAATCACTTTAGGGACTCATAAATACTATGACTGAATAACTCTCCTCTGTGGTTCCCCCTTCGATAGAAAGGCAAATGGTGTGACAGTGCCAGAGCCAGCGGTGGGAAGGTTTCGGAAACCAAAGCCATTATTTATGTCGCCACAGCAGCAAGAGGCTGAGACCAGGGCTCCAAGCTGTTAGTCACTACAGTGGTACGTAGGGAGACTGTCCTGACCTTTAAAGAAATGGGAAGAGAGGCAAAATGACTTATTCAAGAACTGAGCCAGAAACAAATCCCTATTCTCCTGGGGACCAGACCCGTGAGCAAGACGGGATCATCTCTTCAACACCGAGAGACCGGCACTCCTTCCTGCTGCTGCCATCCTGGAAAAGACTTCAGATGGTGGAAGAGAGAATGGTGATGCTGTTGGGTCAGCTACCAGGTGAACCTGCTCCCTGGGCAGCTGGAAGAAGGGTTTTGGAGCACCCTTGTCTATGCAAGAGGAGACAAAGAGAGGATAAACAGATCAATGACAGTTCTTGTCTCATGGGAGCAAAAGACCGTAGGGCTTGAGAAAATAACCTATTTGGAGACCAGCTGGGCTGCTGCTTGTTCTCCCTTGTGCACCACTCCTTAGGACAACGGTGCTGCTCTTCCCCTCATCTTCCTTCAATTTGGCTGTAAGCACTTCAAGGTAGGAGCACTTCAAGGAGGACTTGGGACAATGGCAGAAGTCCTGGTTAGACTTGTGGTCCTCAGGTCTCCTGGAGAGCCTTCCTCTCCAGGGGAATGTGTGTGTGCATCCCTCACATGCCTCCCGACGCCTATTACACTGCGTTACCAGTAGACACACCTAACGTTAACCTGAGGAATGTCTTCCTTAGGGCTGGGGAGAATGAATCAGTTTCTTTCCTATTTTAAATTTTGCATAATACAAAAAAAGAATTCTGAGCTCCACCCTTCAGAAATTTAAGCTTACTCATTGCCCCAGGCTCCCCCGGGGCTAAAACTCCTTGCCTGCCTCGCCAGCTTGAATAAATCACCGCGGCTCACTCCATTTCAGAGAAACTGGGCTGCATCCATCAGCCCGGAGTGTCCCCTTCCTCCTCCCACCACCACCCCTCCCCTTGCATCCTCCGCTTAACTTTATTCTAAGGGGTAGCAAAGATGAATTATTAGCTCCACAGGTGAATATGAATTATTTTTCCTCCTTCCACTTGGGGATGTCTGGTGCAGTTTGGCGCATGCATGGCAAAGACCTTGACCTGCTGGGAAATCCAGCCAAACCCAAAGAGATGCTCTAGGAGGGGTCCCTGCAGAAGGTGAAATGATTTGCACAGTGGCCCGTCCCAGCTCGCCAGCCTTTCATTCTCCAGGGCAGGCTGCATCTCCATGCTCAAGGACATGACCCAGCTGCTGGAGGGACCGATCCNCAGATGGTTCGTTAGCTAGAGCCAGACCTTCATTTTATAGTGAGCAAGCACAAGAGAGGAAGAGCAGACACCTCCATACGGGACCAGTGGCAGTCAAGCACAGCCCCAGCATCCTTTTTTCTTCCTTATCTCCCCCCTCCCTGGAATAATAATCCATTATCACCATGCCCAGGAATCCACACCAAACTCAAAGCTGCAGTTTGGTTCCACTTCTGGAAGATTTAGCATTTGGCTTGTGCTACTGAAGGCTCACTGTGTTTGAGGATGACTCACATTGCCAAACAGCCAGGCACTTGTTGAGCGTATGACGAGTTTTTTCAGTGTCTTTGCTGCCACGGTGGCTCTGGCTTGTACAAGTTCCACTTGGAAGTTGATAATCACTTTAGGGACTCATAAATATTATGAATGAATAACTCTCCTCTGTGGTTCCCCCTTCGATAGAAAGGCAAATGGTGTGACAGTGCCAGAGCCAGAGGTGGGAAGGTTTCGGAAAGCAAAGCCATTATTTGTGTCGCCACAGCAGCAAGAGGCTGAGACCAGGGCTCCAAGCTGTTAGTCACTACAGTGGTACTTAGGGAGACTGTCCTGACCTTTAAAGAAACGGGAAGAGAGGCAAAATGACTTATTCAAGAACTGAGCCAGAAACAAATCCCTATTCTCCTGGGGACCAGACCCGTGAGCAAGACGGGATCATCTCTTCAACACCGAGAGACCGGCACTCCTTCCTGCTGCTGCCATCCTGGAAAAGACTTCAGATGGTGGAAGAGAGAATGGTGATGCTGTTGGGTCAGCTACCAGGTGAACCTGCTCCCTGGGCAGCTGGAAGAAGGGTTTTGGAGCACCCTTGTCTATGCAAGAGGAGACAAAGAGAGGATAAACAGATCAATGACAGTTCTTGTCTCATGGGAGCAAAAGACCGTAGGGCTTGAGAAAATAACCTATTTGGAGACCAGCTGGGCTGCTGCTTGTTCTCCCTTGTGCACCACTCCTTAGGACAACGGTGCTGCTCTTCCCCTCATCTTCCTTCAATTTGGCTGTAAGCACTTCAAGGTAGGAGCACTTCAAGGAGGACTTGGGACAATGGCAGAAGTCCTGGTTAGACTTGTGGTCCTCAGGTCTCCTGGAGAGCCTTCCTCTCCAGGGGAATGTGTGTGTGCATCCCTCACATGCCTCCCGACGCCTATTACACTGCGTTACCAGTAGACACACCTAACGTTAACCTGAGGAATGTCTTCCTTAGGGCTGGGGAGAATGAATCAGTTTCTTTCCTATTTTAAATTTTGCATAATACAAAAAAAGAATTCTGAGCTCCACCCTTCAGAAATTTAAGCTTACTCATTGCCCCAGGCTCCCCCGGGGCTAAAACTCCTTGCCTGCCTCGCCAGCTTGAATAAATCACCGCGGCTCACTCCATTTCAGAGAAACTGGGCTGCATCCATCAGCCCGGAGTGTCCCCTTCCTCCTCCCACCACCACCCCTCCCCTTGCATCCTCCGCTTAACTTTATTCTAAGGGGTAGCAAAGATGAATTATTAGCTCCACAGGTGAATATGAATTATTTTTCCTCCTTCCACTTGGGGATGTCTGGTGCAGTTTGGCGCATGCATGGCAAAGACCTTGACCTGCTGGGAAATCCAGCCAAACCCAAAGAGATGCTCTAGGAGGGGTCCCTGCAGAAGGTGAAATGATTTGCACAGTGGCCCGTCCCAGCTCGCCAGCCTTTCATTCTCCAGGGCAGGCTGCATCTCCATGCTCAAGGACATGACCCAGCTGCTGGAGGGACCGATCCCTGATGCAATCCCCTGAGTCACAGTTTACATAACCTCTGTGAATAATCCATGAACCTCTTCTCCCCTGCACGGGGACTGCCTCAGAGACAGCATTGTCGGGACCATTTCTCTGATAGACAGCCTGAGTTTTTCCTTCCTTTTATTTCAGTCTGTTTTTAATGCACTGACCTTCCCTAAACCAAGTGTTTTAGGGTTGCAGATTACAGCATTTGTCATTAATGAGCTAAATTTAGGATGCAGGGCTGGATTCAGGAGACCTCCAGCCTCATCTCTTTAGACTTGGTGAAATGGTGAAATCTTTTAAATTAACCTAATTTTGAAGAGGGGTGAAAAGCGAAAGGAAATCACCAAAATGTTCTCCCAAATTATATGAGTCTTGTCAAAGTGCTTTTGCCAAAAAGATCCCAGTGCTTTTAATATCACCATATTTTTGCTGTGATTCTGTTTTATATTGTCCTCATTTTTCCCAGTCAAAATGCTTGTTTGTTTTTTAATGCCAGAAAAAAAACTGCCTGTAAAATATTTTAAGTACTTCCTCACACTATGTTCAAATCCAAAATATCTCATTCAGGTCCGAGGAAACTTTTCTGCTAAATATCAAGCTTGCAGGATTTTTTTTAGACTTTCAAGTAACAAGGAGTGGAGACACATAGTGCCAGCATACTGACAGTTTTGAGGTCTTTTGGGAAAGAGATTTTCTCAATTCCCTTGTTTTTATGCACTTATTCCCAAGCGAATGTACACGCAACATACATGTATGTTTAAAAATGCCAGTTTGTGACAATTTTATTCCTCAACAGCCAATGTGACCTTGGGAAATCCTTTATTTTCCAATGTCAACGGCGTTAGAAAGGATGATGTAAAGCCAAAGTCACTAACGTGCATGCGGCCGAGGTGGTTTGCTATCAGGCACCTGCTATTCTTAGTTGCCCAGCCACCCGGAGCTGACCTCTTACATCCCGGCACGGCGGATGGGAAGGATCCGTGCGAGGTGAGGACACTCACAAGCAGCAGTGTCTGCTATAGGGGCTGTTCTTCCTGCTCCGCATTTCACACCCTTCAAATATTTGTAAGCTCTTGTATCACACACTGGTCAAAGTCCGTTCCCAGCTGTTATCTCTTTTCCCCTTCCCTTGCTACTCAGCCTCTCCAGAACAGAACAACCTCATTAAAATCTCAACCAGAGGTGAGTCCTGCTCCCCCACAGCTCTGTGCCCTTCCCAGTCACTCCAAGTCCCTTCTACCAATGGTGCATATTCACGATGCTGGTTGCTCCCTCCTCCCACCACCCTCTGGCAGAGCAAGAAGGAGGTGACACATGCGAGGAGGATGGGGAACAGTGACCTAATCCAAGCCAATTAACCTGGGATTCAACGCTAAGCTGCTCATCACCTGTACTTTTCAAAAGGCAAGATTGCAATTGTCTCAACCTTTCCTGGAAACTTTTTCTCACTTTCTTTTCCATTTATCTTTTGTGCCTGTGGACAAGTCTGGAACAAGTTTCTGCCCGGGCTGTCTCCAAGCTAAACCTCCTTGAGCTTGCCACGCAACATCTTGATCGTCCCTGCACTGCCCTGTGCAGCCAGAGGAACGTCACAGGATGATTTTCAAATGTAAACCACAGTTCACCGGCTGCAGAGATCCCCAGGCAGGTTCAGCTCCGTGTTTAGTCATCTAACCTTGTGAGACTGCTGTGAGCGAGGTGATAAACTCCCTTCATGGAGAGCAGCAAGTACCTGTGACTTGATTCAGTTCCCTGAACATATCCGGTGCCATTTGAGATGCTCTGAGACATCCCACCTGGCTGCAGGTTGCCACTCATGCGTCTTCCACATGACAAGTGTTGTGAAGGTCAGGCTCATGGGGATATCTCTGATGCCTCTGGGCACATCTGGTGATAATTTATGTCTATGATTAAGCAACTGAATTGAATCCTTGGGGTTGGTGAAGAAAGAGACAACTCTGCGGTATCTTTTAGGTATTTTGGTTTTAGGGGGGAATAAAGAAATGGGTGAATAAAGAGAAGGAGAGAGAATGAATAGTGGGATGGATGGATGGATGGATGGATGGATGGGCAGAGGATTTTCCACCATTTCTAGCAATTCCCAGCTAGGTGACTGAGGATGAGGTAGGTAGAGGATGTTCTTCCCCCTAACACTTGATTCGCACTAACCCATGTGGAAATTGATCATGCCGGTTTATTTTCTGTGAACTGTTGAATGTGTGACAGTAATTCCACTTTGAAGCTGTGTCTGCCCAACCTTGTGCATGGCACACACTCAACAAATACAGTCCTGGGAGATGTTCTTGTTCTCCACACCTAGAAAACTCAGCTGAGATGAGTTGGTTGTTGGCAGAGAGGTGGAAGGGGAAGGACCCTTCTTTATGTTCTCTTCCTTCTCCTCCCAGTATGGGTGAAGAGTGGAGCAGGGAGAGATACTGGAGTGAGGAGGGGATGTGGGGCAAGGAGGGGAGATGGCTGTTGAGGTTTGTCCTCTGCTCTGTTGGTCTCTGGTGGCTGATACGTGTGTAATGACACAAGAATAGGGTTCCTCCTCTTTCCTCTGGAGACCCTCACACTGGTCCCACCTCTGCCACTGCTGGGACTGGGGAGTGAAGAAGAACCATCACATACCAGTTGAAGCTCTTCTGGGTCCCTGACCAAATCTAATCAATACATTTCACCTCTCAGAGCCTTGGCTTTGCTCAATAAAATCTAGATAAGACCCAAGGGGACAGCTGTGCTGAGCCCCTCATCCTGCACCCACGCTGGAGCCCATCCTGTGCCCATGCTGGAGCCCATCCTGCACCCGTGTTGGAACCCATCCTACACCCATGCTGGAGCCCATCCTGCACCCATGCTGGAGCCCATCCAGACGGGCAGACGCTCTCTCCTGTGCAGCCTGAATTTCCCCCATCTCCCACTGCCTCTTGGCTGGATCACCACAAAATAAGGTTCTTGTCTTGTTTTGCTTTCAGAAGAGACTTGGAAAACCTGTCATCCTAAGCATGCGTTGTTATTTTGCTTTAATTACACGGGCTGCGTTTTATTTTGAACTCTGTTTGGCTTTTTTTCTGGTGGATGTTTTAGTGCTCTCTGGGTATTAGTATTCTTGTTTATGAAACAGCCGGAGAGCTGTGGCTGGTGGGTGCCATAAAAATAAAATGCATTATTATTATTATTGTTATTATGATGACATGCTGGCTAAGCATACACAGCTTAGGAATGAAAAACATCTCTGTTATGTCAGGAATGGGGAGCAAACAAATACATTCTGCAGCATTACAAAAAAAAACCCAGTAATAATAAAACAAGCTATCATTTCAAATAGACTCTGAACTGGTTGTGAAAACGTGTGTTTATTTAAGCAAGCAGTGTCGCAGATAACGATCTATTACACGGTTAATTTTCAATGAATATGTTTCTAATAATCAGTTGGTATTTAAACATATTATAACTGTCATATTAAACCTTGCAATCAGATTTATACGATAAGGATTTTGTTGTGCTTCTATTTAAAATTCTAGATGGTTATCAAAACCAGCCCAGCCCAAAGATTAGCAAGTGCTTTTGTCACTCCCACCCTCCTCTCGTTAATCCTTAATAAATCTGCTTTCAATAATAATTTCTAAACACACAGTTGCTGCTTTATTGCGTTGGAACTGAATGACAGCTCATCAGGGAATTGCAAGCCCTTGCAGAGCACAGCGTGGCTCCCGTTCACGAGATGCTGCACGTCGGTGGCAAGGCTTGGGGTTGCCCTGCTTACCAGGTCAGGTCTGGTTGAAGATGTGGGTGTTAGAGGAGACCCTCCACTGGCAAGAAGTTTGCTCTCACATGCAGAAAGAGACCTGCAAAGCTTGTGAACCACAGCTGGCATCCTGGTCTGCAGCACACCAGGGGAACGGTCCATGGTGGGACACAGGTCTGTGAGTCAGTGTCAAGTCCAATGTCCCTTTGCAGGACTTGTGTACCCCCCTCTGTTATCCATTTCTGCGTGTGAGATGGTGCCGTGCTGAAGCATGTCCCAAGGGACTCAGTGCTCAGGCATCGAGGACAGAGGAGCCACAGAGATGGTCCGAGGGCTGGAGCAGCTCCGGTGCGAGGACAGGCTGAGAGAGTTGGGGGTGTGCAGCCTGGAGAAGAGAAGGCTCCTGGGAGACCTTCCAGCACCTTCCAGTGCTGAAAGGGGGCTACAGGAGAGCTGGGGGGGCTCTGGATCAGGGGGTGCAGGGACAGGACGAGGGGGAACGGTTTGAAGCTGCAAGAGGGGAGATGGAGCTGAGATCTTGGGAAGAAATGTTTTCCTGTGCGGGGGTGAGGCAGTGGCCCAGGTTGCCCAGAGAAGCTGTGGATGCCCCATCCCTGGAGGGGTTCAAGGCCAGGCTGGATGAGGCTTTGAGCAACCTGGGCTGGTGGGAGGTGTCCCTGCCCATGGCAGGGGGTGGCACTGGATGGTCTTGAAGGTCCCTTCCAACCCAAAACACTCTGTGATTGTGTGATTCTATGGTTCTGTGACTGATGCTCACGTCTTAAAGTCAGGATGATCCATCCAAGTGCCCAGACCTGAGACCGCAGGTGGGTCATCCTGTCCAGCACAGACCTGGCAAGCCCAAAGTCAGACGCTCTTTGGGGGGGTGCCAGATTCCTTGCTGCAAGCATTAAAATCAGTAGCTTGGCAGCAGACAGGGCTCCAGACGCATCATGCTTTGCACCGTGCTCTTATTGCTTCCTCTTGGCAGCTCTTCATACCCATGATCCAGGAGCACAGGTTCAGCATCTCAGGTCTACTCCGAAGAGCATCAGGAGGGGCATCAGGACCAGAACAGGGCTTGACCAGGGAGCTGCTGCGTCTCCGTGGTGGTGTCTGGCTCTGGTTTGATGCAGCTATGGCTCTAGGGCTGAGCCCCATGTTTCAACACGCACCTCCTTGATTTCCAAGGCAGCTCAGGAAAGCTCAGCCCTGGGAATCGTTAAGTGTTGACAGAACCTACGGTTTTGTACCAGTTCCTCTCTGCCTACACGGACTGCAGCTGAGCAGCCCGGCACATTTTGCTTCTTCCTAGGTGAGATCCCTAGGTGCTCTGGATGTCCTCAAGACGATGCCCTCAGGGTGATGCACTCCTCATTTTACAGAGGACAAAGGCTCAGAGAGACCATGAAGCCCAAACCAAGTGTTCATCCCTGGTCGTTGTCTCTCAAAGGCTTGTGCTCTGAATTGCTCACCTTGGCATATCACAAAACATCAATCTGCTTTCATGGGCATGATCCTGGCAGCAGATCAGCCACCAACAAGGACATGCCTCCGAAATCTTCCACTAAGTCCCTAAAACTGTCCCATACATGGGTTCTCGCACTCATACCCAACGTGGCTTTCTCCATCCTAGCATCTTTTTTCTGCCTTCCCTCTTGGAGTCATGCAGCGCACAGCTCGCTTGGCTGTGCCAGCACCCTTTGCAGAATGGCCGTGAGCCCACAGTTAGGAAGGGCAGCTAAAAGCAACTCGTGCAAAGAGACGGCGTTTGCAAAAATCCCTTACTGAGGAGCTCACAGGGATATTCGCTGTGTCTGCTTTCTTTGTACGGGGAGAGCATGAGCAGAGTCAGCACCAGAGACAGAAGCTGCCTTTTTTTTCTTTCTCTCTCCGTTTTCTTTTTTTTTTTTTTTTTGTGCTTCTCTCTTGTTTTGTTTGCAGGCGAGCTGGACTGAGCTCCAGGAGTGAATGTAAACCCTGCTGCTTCAGCATTTTCCCCCTCTCTCTAAAAAAGGAGCAGTTCTGCTGTCATCTTGCAGGCTGTCTGAATGGCAGGGTGGTGGAAAGGAGATTTCTTGCAAAATTGCTGTCCAGGGGAAAAAGGGAAGGAAGGAGACACGACACTAAGAAAAAAAAAAGCAGTCATTCAGTTGCAGGACATGAAATATTCTACCTGCTTTTAAATGTATTTTTAATTAAAAGAGCTTAAAAACATTTGAAATTGTTTGGCGATTGCATGGAGAAACTGGTGGAGATGCAAAGGACCAGTGAGGAGAGCAGCAGAGGAGAAAGGAAAGGTCCTGGCCAGCTGTGGGAAGATAATGTTCAATAATATGAAACCAGTTCATCACCATTCTCATCTCAGAATGCTTTGAGCTTAAAATATCATTTCACTGAGAGCAGAGTTTCCTGAAAATATGCCCTTCAGAGATTCCTTATCTACCTGTAATTCCAGGTGGGAGTAGTCTAGATCGTAGACACACACAAAAAAAGACAAATTATTTTCACAGCTCCTGCAACCTCAACTTGGCGAGAGGAAGTTCAGGCTGTGGTTGGGAGGAGAAGGGTAAGAGGGAGTGTGTTGTGTATCCATAGATGTCTGTGTGCCACTCTGCCAAACTGGGAATCCACTGGCCAGTTCTCATTGGATTAAACAGAGGAGAGGTCCTACAGAAAACTTTGTAAAAATGTGTTTGCACTTATCCAAGCGTTTACAGAAGGAAAAGCGTTGGCATGATCACAACCACCTCGCCACCTTCCAGTATCTCCCTGAGTGCTCTTGAAATCCAAATTTATTTTGTTTTTTGAGACATAGCCTACATATCCTTTCTGATGTCATTTACTCTTGGGAGTAAGTTCAACTACTTATTGTATGATCCTCTTGTGCCGAGCCATTCCAGGTCACGTTGAATGCCATGAGACAGAGAGGACCTGCAGAAGACAATATGTTGCTGAAGAAAAGCCACGGGAAGGAGCTAACCACCTTTTCCTCATCCACACCTAAGGGATAACAGTGAAAAATACGTGTCGTGACAATTAGGGGCTCTACACGTGCAGGGGCTCAGTCGTGAAACACTATTGCCCCTATGGCAGCAAACAGAAATTAACATTCCCCAAATTAAGTGCTTTTTTTCAAGTATTTTCCCAAGTTGAGGTCACATCAGGTTAAGCAAGATGTGAATAATTGTAGAAGTTTTTTCCCTTCAGGTCAAAATAATATCTTGTTTGGGGGTCTCTGGGGAGTTGGGTGGGTTTTTTTTTTGCTCTTTTTGATGTTAGGATTTCAGGGAGAGGAAGAGTTCATGCATTTTGCATGAGGTTTCAGAAATTTAAAGGCACATCTGGAAGTTTTCTTTATTCTAGAGGATGACACCCCAACCTAAGTACTAGAGACTTTGAGGCTGATATTAAAAGAATGTCAGAAAACAAGAGCACAAAAGAGCGAAGAGAAATGAGATGACAGGTAGGTAGAATTCCACCTCCCTCCCCAAACCTTTGTTTTTCAAGGTTTCTCTATTTTCTGTAGATCTGGAGGGGAAAAAACCTGACAAAATAATTGTGATGCAAACAGGTGACAAAGTCCTCTGTCACAGCAAAGAGCCTCAGGTAATTCGGGGGGAGCTTCAGAAGCGATCAGTGTCATTTCGTCTTCTCTCACCGCAGATTTTTTTTTTTTTTTGGGTGGTTTGTGCTTCGGAAATGTCAACGGTACTGCCCAGGGTCACCATCGCTGGAAAGGTCAACCTGGCGCTCCACCAGAAAGTGTCGTTTGCCTTTTACTCAAGAAGAACGTGGAGATGTTTAACTGACTCCCCCTTAAAAAAAAATATTTGGTGTTTTATAACATTGATTTGGAAATGATCACCCTTCAGAGTGGAGTTTTAGGTGCTGTTGAGCTTGGATGAGTTTCTGCTCTTCTCTTGTAGAACCGGACAATGTTGCTTCCAGTCCTACGAGTGATGGAACTGAACTCCGGGAAACTGGTTAAATTCTTCTTTCTTTGGTTAATCTCAGGCCGTGGGAAGAGAAAGTGACACTTTCCTCTGTCTGAAGGCACAGCCAGGAAGATGTGCAACTCTGGAAATGTTTCATCTCTCTTTCCAAACAAGCCTGGTAGCAGCAAGCCCAGAGCCTTTAGACTTGCGCTTTGGGATTGCACAAACACACAGAGAAACCAGCAAATCTCACCACTGGCACTAAAATAAAATAATGAGAACCAGGTGAAATAAAATAACGACAGCCAGGTGATATTCCCTGAGTTTGCTCAAGAAGAGACTCACATTGTCATGCCAGGCACAGGAACTTTTTGGCTGAAATTCTTCTTAGAAGCAACGTGGAGTCTTCCTGCAGTTTTGGCAACAGTGAAATATTCACGGAGTGGTCTCAGTGTCACCAAATAGCTTGGCCCAAATAAATATGTTAAAAAAGCTTTTGGAGCAGTCAGTATTTTTCACTTCAAAATTTGTGATTAAATATTCAATTTTTTTAATAAAAATTCCGCTTGATTTTTACTTTTCTTCCCATTCTGTGTTAAAATTTTAAGCTCGGCTGAATTCAAAAATTCAAGTCTCCATGAGACCTGGAATGAAATGTTCTTTCAATTTTGGTTTACCAAATATTTTGAAATATGCTTTGTCTCAGTGGGATCTAAACTAATTTCTTCTTTATTTAGAACTTCCAGTTAACTGTAAAAATCAGTTACTCACAGGTCAAGTCCGGATGATGAAGCACTTCAGAGGTCAAATATTTGTCAAAACGATGACTCAAAAAAAGGGTGAGTAGATTTCTTCTAAATAAACTAACCGCAGAAGTCAATGGAATCAAGTTTCTTCCAATGTGTCGCATGTCCAAACACAGAGCTAGCCACTTCTGGCCCTCCACAAAGCAAGTAAAATGTCAAACCAGAAGGAAAAGTGTTCAGAAAGTCCCATGCTTTGAAAATGGACAGATGTCCAAGGACAAGGTTCAACCACAGAAATTACCAGATGACGTTCTCTGGCCTGTGTTGTGCAGGAATTGAGACGAAAGAAGTGTAATTTCGCTGCTCTGCTTTTAGAACAAAAATATTATGATGCCTTCAGTGTTGGCCCTCCCCAAGGCTGGGGTTTCAATCTGCCGTAGGGCTCAGAAAAAAGTCACTTCCAGAAATGTCCTTTCCAAATAGCCAAGCTGGGCTTGCAGTAAATCAGCAAGACAGCTGAAGTCCAGTCTCTTACAAATACATTTTCCCAAAGACCCTAGAATATTCTGCAGCGGCAGTTTAGACCCTGCCATGACTGGTGGCACCGATCTGTCCTGTCCTCTCTTCATCTGTCTGCCCAGGTGAAGGTTTCTGCTCCTCACATCAATGTCCTACTTCTGGAAGTCCAGCCCCTGGGGCACAGAACACACCTGGGTGGGTCATTCCTTTTCTCTACACATCTCCTCTCCATGGGGGGGGATCTGTAAAGGACATTTCACTCATGCAGGATTTAATTATCCGACCATATCTGAAAGGAGTCGAGGATTTTAAGCTGAAAGAGGGAGACTGAGAAGAAAAACTGGGAAGAAATGTTTCCCTGTGCAGTGGGTGAGGCAGTGGCCCAGGTTGCCCAGAGAAGCTGTGGATGCCCCATCCCTGGAGGGGTTCAAGGCCAGGCTGGATGAGGCTTTGGGCAACCTGGGCTAGTGGGAGGTGTCCCTGCCCGTGGCAGTGGGTGAACTGGATGATCTTGGAGGTCCCTTCCAACCCAAACCATTCTGTGATTCTATGATTTTATGATTATACTGGACTGCTAAGCCATTTTAAAACCAAAGCACAAAGGAAAAACTCAAGCCTTTTATCAAACACAAGCATCTTGGGTGCAGAGACCAACTACTGGTTCCTGCCATGAGAGCTACTCCATCCAGCACTCACAGAGCAGATCTATGCAACAGTGTCTGAGTGTGGGATCTGATTTCTTGTCCCGATTCAAACCAAAGGGTAAAAGGATCCAGACTGCTGTTTTCCTCACCCTTCAGCTGCTCGCCCACCTGGCTCCTGAAGCATCATCCATCAGAATTTGATAGTAAATGGATGTGAGGAAACATCTCAGGTCTACAAGACTCGTTTTACTTGATAACCCATGAGGGCTTTCAGGATTTGGTTTCCTGAGACTCCTGACTGACCCCCTGAGAGCAGACTAATTCCCCCAGAAGAAATGGGGACACAGTCTAGGGGCTTAGCAGGTTTTTATTGCACGGTCGTTGTGACGAAGGTGGTTTGAACACCTGAGGTGGGACTCAACACCAGCTGAGAAAATGTGTGTATTAATCAAATCCAAGGAAGCCCTCTACCTTGCTCCAATTAATCACCTTCTTCCTCAGGAAAGGTGGGAGAAAGCAAACCCTTTATCACTCACATTAATCACAGCACGAGTTTCACAGATGTAGTCTACACTGAAGGTCTGCATGGAAAGGAAAAGAATGTGAGAAAAGCCAAAAGGTTCTCGACTATGGTTTTTGTCTGCTTTGATGGCTTTTTTTAATTTAAAAAAATAATTTAAAAAAAGAAAACAAACATGTCTGAGCAAAAGACAGACAATGTCAAACAAACAGCTTATGTTTTGCAGGGACTAACACCTGGTGATGCTTTCTGCTCTCCTGTCTTCGACGCTATGAAAGCCACTTTTGGCAGGAGATAGGTCTGCCCCAGTGCACAGCTCTGCAAGAAAATCTTTCTGTTCCAGCCACACTTCTCAACCTTCCAGGAACTGTTTGTCTTGTGTATGTGGGCAGAAACCTTTTCAAGGTCCTCCATTCCAGGATTACAGTAATCATATTAAACAAAACAAACTGTCCATCATCATTCCAGCAACAAGAAAGCCAGAAAGAACTTGGGCACCATCCACATTCATCGGTTTTGATATTAATTCCCTGAAACTTGACAAAGATGAGCGAACCTCATCTCTCCCATGCAACAAAGCCATGCCCTAGCACACACTTGGTTTGCGTCATGCAAAAACATGATTCCAACACCTTTGCAGTGCATGAAGCTCCATGTTGGTGGTCTGTAAGTGCCTGGTGAGCCTCAGAGAATGGCCTGGTCTCCTCGATGAAAAACTGTGAGGTTCGTCATAATTTCCTCATCCAATGTTCACCTGTGGCCTCCTGGCATAGGTAAATCCCAGGGATGTCTCTAGTTCCTTGAAATAGCCTTCTCTTTGGGCCAAGATCTCCGTGAAAGAAGAGACAGGGAGGTATACTCATTTTCATGTATCCTGATAGATCTGGATGATTCAATCCAAGAGGGTTTCTCAGTTCGTGATCCTCCAGCTGGTGGGCTTGCTTCTTCAGCCCCTAAGCAGTATTTAGTTTTGGCTAGATAGGCACTTATGGGTGTGCCCCCTTTTTCCATTAAGTTACTCGAAAGGACATCCAGCTTCCCCCAGAAAAATCTGGGATATCCAAGTCAGAGCTGAGGATAGCACGAGGTGACGGAGCAGGTTTTGTGCTTTGATACCCAACGTTAAATGTGTTCACGAGCTCACTGTAGCTCACTGTCAGCCAACCCAGACTCCTTTTTAACACTGAGATTAACATCCCTGTTGATTCGTAAGCTTTCCTGGTCCAAAATGTGACCCCTCTTTTCAGCTCCTGTGGAGAGCTAGCTAGGTCCCAGCTTTTCTGCTTCCCAGACCTCGTCTGAATTGGATGCATCTCCTTCAGCAACAGCATCGTTCACACACCGCAGCTCTGGGTGAGGTGTTGCCAGCAAGATCCTCCAACAATCACAAAAAAAAAATAGAAAAAGAACAAAACTGATGCTTATCTGGAGAGGAAGGTGTGTTATTGCCAACTTACTGTTATCTGTCTGTCTGTGCTTCCCAGCAGAGGCAGGGATTGTCAGTTGTTGTGGTTTAAACCGAAACCAGGACACAGTCTATGAAGTCGTTGGATGAAGGATGTGTTTGTGTCCGTGATCGCAGGTGAATCCTCTGGCAGACACTAAAATGTTAACACAGTTGTCCAACTCTACCATAAATTTGCCTCTCTGATTCTCCCTGCCCCAGTTCATCATAAAGTGAGAGTTTCTCCAAACTTGAGATGTTCCTGAGCAGTAGGTTGGAGAACTCATTTATTTTTTTTATTGTACATTTGATGTTTGCATTTTCAGCTGGTGCCTAGATTAAGTGTCAGTGGCTGTTCCTCGCTTGACCTCTCCGACAGTAAAACCCGTACGGTGACTGAAAACAGAAAAGTCCATAAAACTACCTGTGTCCCCCCCCGACTCAACAGCCAGCCATGAATCGTGGCAGGAGAACGCAGGTACACCAGTCCCTCCAGCCTGCCCCAGTGTACTCATCAAGGATCCCCATTGTACAACTCAAGCCGCGGTTATTTCACCAGCAGATTTACAGTGGATTTAAAACAAAGGATTATTTACACTGCTGTGGGGCCGGCAACAAATTAAAAAGAACTGGAGGTGGCAGAGGGAGCCGCCAGTGTGGAGACTAATTGCTATTAACCCACGGCTTCATCACTCAACTTCTGAGTCGCAGGAAAATTATTGTTCCCAGGGGCCTCTCACACTTAGGCATTGAGAAATATTGTTGGGAAATCCAATCAGTCATGTAGTCTGGACCATAAAACAATGCCGTCCGCTCAGGGCTCTCTCCGCACAACTGGCGCTCGTTTTCTTCATTTCATCATTTCTTTCTTTTCTGCTTGGGGTTGAATTTATCAGGCAAACAAACACCGTGCCTGACAGCGCTGGGGAACTCTCTTCTTCTCCCGTTGAGGTCTGCCATCCCCTACTCTCACTGACTCTCTGGCTTGCATCCGTTGGGGTATCACCCCTTTGCTTCTCCTTCAGCATCCTAGCCTTTCCCAACCCATCAGCCATGCAATGGATCCGTTCCCTACCAGGCTTTCAACAGCAGCTGAATTCAGCCCTGCTAACAACCTCTGCCGTTCCAGTGCTGCCAATAACCCTCCCATTTGGCTTGCACATGAATCGAGCAAAAATCCAGTAAGCCGACAGCACTTTCCCTGTGGTTTGGTGACACCTTTGTTGAAGTAGCACTGAAGGGTCTGAGTCAGAGACGGCACTCGTGCCAGCTGCTGCACCGACACCGTGGCAAGCTCAGCCCCGGGCATCCCTGTTAGCACGGTGCCAAGAGCTGGTCTTAGTGGTGGGTTTTAGTGGTCTTAGCTGGGGGTGTTTAGCAGAAGGTCTTGGCTCGTTTGGGGTGTCGAGCCCCATTTTGGCCAGGAAAGACATCATTAACCTCTCTAAAGGTGTCTGCCCCAGGATGAAGGTGCAGAGGATCAGCTCCATCAGAGCAGACTGGGGATGTCCACGGGACTCGGGGTCCTTAGAGCCACCCACTGCCCTGAGACACAGCTGTCACCATTTTTGTGTGCACGTGTGGGAGGGGGTTTCAACTCAAAGTGCAAAAAAAAAAAAGAAATGAAGCACAGGCTGTGTTGCAGCCTGCTGGAGTGATGTTTTTTATAGCATGATGCCAAGGGTGTGTTTTGCATGTCCTGGGGCACGGCATGTTGCCTGAGCAAGGTAGCAAGGCGCAGAAGATCTGCCAGAATGGGGAACCGTGGAGGGATCCAGACTTCTCCAGGTTGTATCTTCACTGCCTGCAGGGTGATCTCTGGAGTTTGCTCTCCCTGGAGCATCACCTGAGTTTTGACTCAGGGAAAAATAATAATTGTGCTCCAAAATGCTGAGGGGCATTGAGAATCAGGAGACAACCCATGTCCAGGGACAGGGGACCAGGGAGGTGGGCATTTCTTCTAGGACCTCAATGGCAAAAACCTCTATTGGTGCTGGCCTAGGCAGATGGCTGAAAAAACTTCTTATTTTTTGTTTGGTAATGGTTCTGGAAGAAAAAAAAACATGACTCCAGGGATTTTTTTTAAAGATACATAGGACAATTTTTCCAATGAGACTATCTTTTCCTTGCTTTTTGCTTTCAGTGCTTTTAGAATTCAGGAGCCCTGAACAGGTTCAGGGAGAAAATTGTTTGTCTTGAAGCTTTCCTCTGGGTGTCCTGGCTGAACGAGGTGAAGCTGACAATCGGGAGGACGGCAAGGAAAAAGAAAAGGGAAAAATCGATTGGAGTCAAACCGAGCCAGAAACTTTTAATGGGATTTTTTTTTTT